>JAHQIW010000856.1:0-61461 GCA_019055375.1 Parelaphostrongylus tenuis | reverse complement strand
TTCTCAATCTCTTGTAGAGCTTTCAAAAGAGCTTTTCCAGAAAGCAGGCACATTTTTGAGATTTTGATACTTATCGAAAGTATACGAGGATTTAGAAAAAGGAGTTTAATGCCGGAAATATAAGTCAGATAAAAAAACGAGTGATGGTGAGAAACATTTTACTATTTTGGATTTCACAGTGCAATGAAAAGGTGTTTTGAAATAACTGTAACGCAACGCTTTAGCCAATGGTTTGAGCTTTCGAATGATTACTGATACTCCTATGAAAATGTTCCGTCAAGCGAATGGGATTGAATATTAATTTGTCGCCGTTTAAACGGAAAAGTCTCTAGAGCCTCTTTGGGAGCTACCAGCCTCCTTTCTATTCGATAAAGCAGGCGACGAAGAATAGTGGCATAAGGTATCAACTTTGAAAAGACTCGAAACATGCTTGTAGACAGTATGTTGACATCTCAAAAGAGAGGTTATAAAAGCTGTAGATCAAAAGTCTTCTCAACTAATGCGAAAATAAGCCAAATAGTAGGCATCCCTCGATTTCATGGTAACATTTGAGTCAACATACCTAAAAAAAAATTCTTCTCTGTTCGGAAATGGTTCCACAAAACTTGGGCGCGTGATGTAAACGAAGATTTTTGTCACAACGATACTGCAACAATTATCGTTGCTATTAGTTTGAGACTATACAGAACACAACATCGATTGCTTTCATTTTGTGATCTCAGCTGCTCAAACGATCGAGGTGGCGTCCATTAAATCAGTTACAGTTCATTTTTATACTAATAGGAGGCGCCGTGGCCAAGTGGCTGGGATGTTGGTGGCAAAGCGCGTAGAGCTGAGCTCCATCCCAACACCCTCCGGCAGTCAACAAGAACGACCTATGGAAACGCCACGGCCAGGCTATCCTTGAGATTGCAAGGAGACATGCTCAGCCAATATTCTACGTCATTTAAGAAGAAGCCGAACAACGAATCAAATGCTAGAAGTACTAGGATCCGCACATCAAAAATTGTGATGACGGGCCGTGTAAATAATAAAGAATATGATGCAATAGTTTGACGATTAGGCTGAAAGCGTTCGCTCGTCAGTTCGTATACTTACACTCAAAGGACGACGGTTTGAGCGTGTCACTATAAAGATCTATTCGCTCAGGGCTTCACAGGTAAGGCTGTGATGAAAAATGCTTCAATTATTTGTGCGGGCGAACTCACATATGTAGCCTAGTTTCATCCCAGTTTCAGTATGTTAACAAGAACTGTTCAGCTAACAATATAATAATACTCGTCTCTTTTAAGAATGACAAATCAAGAGCACCATTGTCTCTGAAGAATTATCGTCCGTGCTATGAAATTTTCATAAACGCCGAACGGTGCTGAATAAGCAATTTCATATTGTACAAGTCTGCGTTGATGCATTTCCACGTTGTAGGAGTTCCGCGTTGCAGCAGTCATGTACTGTATTGACTTGCTTAGCAATGAATAATTTCGCTACATAACTCTTTGCACTCTTACAATACAGCATTGTATTTGATCGAGGAAATAAAAAGCTCAGGGGTAAATGCTCTCTCATTTCATTATATGAACGCCAAAGCTGAAGCGTGGCATATTAGTACATCGTTATAGTCACACTAGGAATATCAGTAGTGGAAATAAAAGCTCTAGCATATTCAAGTCCTCATTGATTATTTCGTGCCATATGTCATTGGTGAGCTCACCTTGTTATAAAAAGCTGTTTCCTGGTGTCATGCTTTGACGGAAATCAGAAGATACAGCTATCCACAAGTTGAACAAGTTCAGAATTTTCTTGTAGTTCAAAAATAGAATGCAAGACGGAATTCCGAGATTTGTGCTTCAAAGCAGATAGCGCATAGCAGCCTGCATTTGTAAAATGCACAACTTCAAATACTCTACCTCTAAATTTGAGGGAAGGAGAATAGAACTGAAAGCTGATCTGCAAATTCAATACACCTTACACCAAGTGCAAAAGAACAAGGTCAGTGCGAAAACTGAAGTCCGAATCAGTATTTCACAAGCCATAAAGCCCGTAGCAGATCATAAAATTTGAACTGGAAGCAACTTGAATTCTTCTTTTAGTGATCGAGCTACAATCAACAGCATGGAGAGGATGACAACCAAAGATTCACATAATACGACAGCATTTTTTGAGATGGAGACTACAGACAGCATATACTTTTATAGCCTACATAACTTCATACATACACTAATTCAAAAACCATTGGTCAAATCCCAAGCTTAGGATAGGATTGTATCCAAAGTGGAAATAGAATGCTAGCGAAACTCTATGTTCAGCAATTCTGCTAAAAGGCGGAATTGCTATAACGCGGAAGTGCATATTCAGCTCAAATTTCGGACTACCTCTAAACCTCAGCTTGATTGAAGAAACACAAAATTTTTTATACCAGAGCCATACAGCGGTGTTTCGGAGGTCTTACCCTCCTCGTCAGTGGCCCAAGCTCCTCATTAAGCCCTGTCTTGTAGCAAGGGGGAAGGCAAATGTGGTGACACCACAATGTACTATGACATCGTGGCTGTAGAACAACATTAATTTAAGGCATGTTTTTTCTCTATTTGAAGCTTGCACAAGGTAGATGGTACTTCCTTCTCCTCAAAACTCGATGATTAACGTTTGATTTTGCAAACTGTGCCACACTCAACCGGTAACCGCTCTCATGAAACTAAATGAGGCCGTGACGATGGCGCTGTCGCCAAAACTCTAGTCATCGAGTTTTGAGGTAAAGAAATTACCAACCTCGTGAAAGTTTTAAATGAAGGAAAGGACAGTATTTAGTTTCCATCAGCGTTTGTGAAAAACTTATAACAGGTTGATAATTCTGCAGTGCTGATGACGGTGTTTACGATTTATCAGTAGTGGGGTATAAAACAAAATTACTTTTTTTTTGTTCCGTGTCATATATTCCGTCAAACATGCTGATTTCGAGATAAGCCTTCTTTTCTTCGACTATATGTGTGATGTTAATCACTTGAAGACGCAAAAGCATCCATTACAGCTCCTCATCTGCTGAACAATAAGTAAAGGTTTTTCAAAGTAATACTTCCAAGCCGCCGTTCGCAAGAGTTAACCTGCTGACAGATAAGCTCTTGTAGTATTTAAAGTCTATCATACACAATTTGTAATTGAGAATGGAGGAGTTTAGAAGAAAGACTGCATTCACATCAAATTAAATATTTTACCGAAGATAATGGTGAATATCAGTAATCAATTGCTTACTTTGCTTTCAAATTGTTTTTTACCTCCCATACGAAGGATTTTGATTGGCCACAGGATAGTCGCGAGATCAAATAGCTGCGCCTGAATTTATTTTGAAATTGTTCCCCGATTTGAACCTCACCACATAGATCATTTTTGGATTGCTTCAAGAATATAAGATAAGAAATGACTTTAACTGATCTACGAAAACAGCCGCTAAGTGTTTTCAACTGATCCTTTTTAGAGTATTTGGCGAAATGAGGTATAATGCGAAAGTTTGGGACGGTTACGAAAAAAATTAGACTTCATCATGAAATGTACAATACAAAATTTCGCCTTGCCTACACATAATTTTAGCAAAAAGCGAAAAAATGTGTGAAACCGGAGGCGTTCAAAAAATTTCTACTCCGATGAAAAACTTGGAACGTTATGAAAGGTGAGTGAGAAAGCGTTTTCTCAATGGCACGTCAGTCGCTTTCTTCACAACATCAAATTTGCTCACTCATCTCAATACATTAGCAACTTCATCGAAGTGTAGGACTATTCTACCTCTTGACAAATCTAGTATCTTCAAACAGTTATTTCTTTTACGACCGAATCCGACTCTATTTTCCTTTCGCTCTCTCGTTCTGTTGAAATCCAGTGTTATCTCATTGCCCACCTGTCTGCTTAAGCTTTTAGATAAATTCCGTAAAAGTCCTCATTTAGTTAGCAATCGGCCTCTTCATCAATAAAGGAGATTTCATAGGCTTACAATTGTGAGAACCTAATAAAAAATTTAAGGCTAACTATAGCTATTTTGCATTTCGCAAACTTATTGCTAAAACGTTTCGTAACAAAGTTTGTGCTTCATTTATTCGAACAATATCTTTTGCTTTCTCATAGTAGTTGCGCTTCCCGTATAAGTGCACCAACGTCAATATTTATTTTTGAAAACCAATAGTCCATCAAGACTTTTTATCCGCAAATCACAATGGGTGGGAGTAAAATTCAATGCTGAGAAATTGCTAGCATTATTTTCTAGTTGGCTGCCTATATCTTCGTTTAATTTTAATGCACCTCATGACAGCAAGATCTTTTATGGATGCATAGGTTTCGCTTTGCAAACAAATTCAACATTCAAATATTCAGGTGTGAATGCTGTGAACATTTTACTTTGTGAACGATGTCAGTCAAAAGTGCAAAATTTTGTAAAGTAGACATCTTGGATTTCAGGAATTAAAGTCGACATGGCAAGATTTTTAACAAACATCTTCATGATATCGCTGCTAGTCATGATGCCAACAGTGTTGGGATGTAAAGTGATGCCTGCAGGGCAACATAGTAGCGGAAAATTGTTATTTGCTACATATTTTCTAATCTTAGGTGGAAGTTTGTAAGCTTCAACAAATGAAGTGAATAAATTTGGCAGATCAAAAGCTGTCACAATCAGGGGCTTTTCGCGAAAGAATTTCGGATTCAAAACAGGAAAAGACATAACATTCAATGCTTAACTCAAACTAAACTTTATGAAAGCTACAAAACTTTGATGCAGTGAGCACTAGGACCTTTGCCGTCATCGGAATCACTTTGCCTGTCGCAGTGGTCTACACTGCGCCTGTGCTTCCTTCTCAAGTTTTTGGGATTGCAACTAGTAAAGAAGGAGCTCAGGCGCTTGCACAATGTCTTGTAATGCAAAAAGAATGTAACAATGCACTGAGAAGTTTTTTTAAAATCCAAACACATCATTGAAATAGCTGACATTTGTACAATCGAATAGTTATTGAATGTTGGAAAAAAGCTGTGTCGAGCAGATGTATTTGAATGTACAATGCAATTATATTTTTACTGCTATATCGAGCTAAGAGACTTCTTTTCAAACAGAATGGCACCGTTGAAACTTTTGAGATCTATACTACTGACCGGTTATTGTAAGGCAATGGCTTGATGTCAATGTTGCAAAATTAATTCACATACTGATGAAAGGTATGCGCAGCGCATGTGAAATGCAATATTCATTTCAGTGCTCAGCGCTATTGAAAGTTCTACTAAACAGCTAAAAACACTACTAAATTTCTCGAGATTTGTGCTATCGAGTAAATGCTGAATTTTTCAAGAAAAACCTTTGCCCAGCGAAAAATGCATAAGTGCGATATAGAACTTCACTTTTGCCGTTGCAGTGTATTACAAAGGTCGCTCAGAAAAGAAGATGCACCTTTCAAATTTCCAAAATTCAAGTTATCAAGTAATTACTGAAACGTCTACATGGAGTGAAAATGCGTCTTTTCGAATATGGGTGCCGATAAGGGAACGTAGCGAATACTTCTCCGGCGCAACATATTACTGATTAATAGTTTGCATTATGCCAAGGTTCCATGGCTTTTACTCGAATACCATTGCCCCTCTTTGCTCAGAATTTCTCCACTTCAATGAATTTCAGCTTTCGCTCACAAACGTAACTTCTAAGAAATTCAAAATAAATGAATGACTGGTATAAACTTAGTGAAGTTAGAGTTATCAATTAACTCGTATCGAATTTATTATGGAGTATCGTTTTTAACAAATTGTTCATTGTTTTCAATTTTCATTCACTATGACGACCTCTGGGTCCCTCAAAAATAGGAAAGATCAAAACCCAAGATATTTTTTGCGACACCTTTTGTACAATACATTAATACTCATTGTTTGCTAAATTCAGAATGATTGCGCAGTAAACCAGCGTTTTTGTACATAGAAGACATAGAAACCAAAAGCAGATGAGCGAATAGAAAGAATCTTGTTCGATCATATTGATGCAATAATTCCAAAATTATTCGATGAAATTGATGCAATAATTCCAAAAATTTTTGCAATATAGAAAAAAAGGTTAATCAAATAGCGAAAATAGCTCACCACTGCATAATTGATTCCGTGCGCGTCGATTTCTATAGCCATCCCTTAGGAGTTGAGCATTTGCCATGGATTTGACTCAATTAACCCGATCAAGGTGACAGCTGATCGACTGAGCAGCGCAACTGGCGGTACTCTATTTTTTACACAGCACAGAGAGTATTGAATTTTGCAATCGGCGAGCATCGCATGCCACATGTGCGTTGTGTTGCGCCATCGACACAACGCCTGGTGCGAAACTAAAAATTCTTTTAGCTATAACAGTGCAGTACGAATTTTTTCCTTAAAAAAACCATATGGTTAGAAATTTTGAGATCTGCGCTATCGAATGGTATTGGAAATATGAGGAGAAAAGCTGTGTTCAGCGAAAAGTGCTTATATGTGGAACACAATCTTGTTCTTACTGCAACAGCGCTCAACGGATTTTTTTTCAAAGACAAGCACACCGCTGAGATCTTCGAGACTTGAAGCATCGACTGTTGATTGAATAGCGACGGCATGACGCCAAAGTCGATAAATCCATTTGTATAATGGTGTGAAAGCACACCCACTGCATGTGATCTTGATTTCAGTGTCACAGCGTAATAGAAAACGTGCCTGAAAACAAAAAACACTGCAAGTGCTATTGAATAATTACCGAATTTTCGGAAGAAAATTGTTGTTCAGCGAAAAATTCATGAGTGTGAAATAAAAATTTAATCTTATCGCCACAACGTAATATGAGGACCTCTCAAAAAGCAAAACGCGTCTTTCAAATTTCCGAGATTTAAGCTATCGAATGACTGCTAAAATGACTGAATAGAGCAAAAAATTCGTTTTTTTGAATATGGGTGCTGATAGAGAAAGTATCGTATTCTGCGCATGAGAGATGCGCGCTCTCCCAACTCTTACTCCATCTACACACTATATTCACCTCCTCATAGATCTGTATTATCAGTGTTTCGTTGTAGAAGATGTGCTTTCAAGCTACACCCTCGTAGGAGAGGAGACACAAATGCACAATAATGTTTGAAAATTTGTTTTTTTCTTGCAAAGATGTGGTATTACCGCTGAAAAATTGAGGATTTGAAAAAAATCACTTTTCATATCAAAAAAGCTTTCATAAAGAGTTCATCTGTGTTTTGCATCCTTTATAGATCGATAAGATACCTCTGACATAAAAGCTTTACCTATTACCATCAATGTACCGGAAAAGCGATGGGGTAACATTTTAGGAGTCAAATGCAACCTTTTTTTTTCGCTCACAGCACTATATGATAAACTCTAAGAAGAATCAATTGCGTCGTGAAAATTTTTGGGATTTGGGCTTTCGAGTGACTGCTAAAACTTTGGTGACGAGTCATAACGAAGTCTCATGACAAATGGAGTGTAAAACATATATTTATTTTCGCTGCTCTACGTAGTAAAAAAGTCCTTTCCAGAAAGCAGTTGCATATTTGAAATGGTAAGGATTTGAGCTTTTGAATGATTATCGAATATCTGAGGGACTTTTACCCCACCGAGAAAAACCTGCAAACAATCGTGTACCTCAGCTGGTACACGTCGTCTTTTAGGTGTTGAGACACAAATGACGTCGTATGGTTGACCTTCTCATCTTTTGTCGTTATGAGGCCTTTTTTAGCAGCCCTGATTATTTTCTTATTTGGCGTCTCTTGGAATGAAATGCTTGATTAATCACGAAATTTCGTGAGTGTTTCGATAATCTGTCAACATGGAGGAATTTCCAAATTATATGAATATCGTTGAGGATCCGATTGATAAGTGTTGTGGTGGGCACTCAGGCAGACGAGAGTTGCTGAAATAGTCACCCAGATGATTATCTACCATCTCACAATTCTAATCCTTTTTCAATGTTTCCATTTGACCTGGAAATAATTCCAGATCTTTTCAATATGCCTAGTAATTATTTTTGAGCCACGCATGTTAGTGGTCTATCAAAAAGGGCTGACCTATAGAGTCCGATACATCGTGAAATTAACTGAAGTTAAGCCATAATTGAAGCCTGCATCAACGAAAGAAAAGTTAGTGCTGTTTAATTCTTTCTTTGAATCATTAGGAAATGTCGCTCATTTGGTTCTTTAAGCTTAGAACATTTTTTGTGGCGGTCACCATCTGTCGCATGCAGAGGAAAAGGTAATAAGATGACTGCATGAAGCCAGCTGTTGATTTTCATTTGAATGGAGACTGCACGATTTGAGCGCTGCTGAAATAATACTAAGTGTTCAGTTATATGACACCACTGTTTTGGAAATACATGAAAATTTTTGAGGAACCATGTCAATAAATCTAGTTAGTAAAATTGGACATCAACTCCGCAGTAGTGCGCCAAGACCTTTTCTAATGATATCTCTCAATTATTCTAAAATCGGCAGTCTAGCCACTACTGCCAAAGAAAAAGGCTGTTGTTCTTGGCTTCAGGTTTCTGAATCCCGAACGGTCGACAATTCGTTGGTTCAGACGTAGATCCCATCATGTTTCAGCTTTAGCATCTTAAAACGATATGAGACATATACAACTTGTTTATGACTCAACGCAGCCAACTTTTCAAGGGTGAATATGATCCCAACTTGTAGTGAATATTACAAATTGAAGCAGTAACCATTTATAGACCTCTACCAACAACTTGAGATTTTCTCGTATTCTCAAGATAAAGTGCTGACGGTCCGCGGCCCTAAATCATTTTTTAAATTTTCCTTTGCTTCGTTCCAAAAAGGAGAGCAGCACGAACTGCATTCGCTCCTCTCGAAAGGAACCACGGACCAGCCTGAACAGTTAGCAAACATAAAACTCCTCTCATACCTATGCAAGTCAACAGTCTTCTAGCAATTGTTAGCATTAGACGCGTTGGCTGACGATCGAAGCACTTCAAAAAATTGGCACACCTCCCGCAGAGCGCATGAACGAAACTCGTTTAAATTCTAAAAGGCATTCACAGCGCTTAGCCGATTTGCTTATCTCAAATCTTTGGGACCAACGCCATCTTTCGGTTTAAAGAATCAATCGACAATGGAGCTATGTGCTTGGATTACACAATAGGAAGAATGTATAAGAGAGATGGTTGAGAAGATTAGCGGAGTGGACTCTAAGAGAATGCAAGCATCGTGTTCAACGACCATCCTAACGATAAGCGGCATGTTTGTGACAGATAACGTCAATCATCATTATCAAGTCAAAACTTTTTTGGGGAGCACTTAATGACTCCTGCGGATGCCACTACGTCTTGAAGCGGGCTATCCCAATGGACCACGATTGAGCCAAAGAGAAAAAAAAACGAAATCAGTGTACACCCGGACTACCGGTGAAGATGAATCGCCTAGGTATCGACGTACTTTCGCTTTGGTTGAGATATGTGTAGGTCACACATATCCGATGCAACAAAAAAAATTATGCTGGAAGAGAACGCAATATTGTCTTCTAATGCATCGTCAGTGGTTTTGTCTGCCTCACTCTATGAGGGCTTGATCGTCTTCCAAACTTCCAAAAACTGGTTTCGATTTTCTTTGCACTCTTGACTAGTGAGACTTATAAACTTGGTAATTGAGTTGCTGAGGTGGCTGGCATGGCACCCGCACTGCCAAGTTTTTCCCGCATGTCTATTTTGGTGCACGGAAGTTCTTCATAGACGTCTTGTGATTAATCTATAACTCATCAACGCAGACGTTGTGGCGGTAATCTCCATGAGAACGTGCTTTAGTGAATATTTGGCTCTTGTACATTATAAGAAGGCAAATAAAAACCTACTCGTTTTCTTTACAGGAATTGTTAGTAATCATTCGAAGCCTGAATCTCTAGCTAGAGATATACGTCGCCGCTTTTTGAAACAACCCTTTTATAACGCTGCAAAATTCAAAATGAAATTATGTTTCACCCACGCATAATTCTCGCCGGAAAGAGCTCATTTTAAGACTACAAATAATCATTCGATAGCGTAATATCTGCTGATTCCAACGCTGGGCTTATTTTCTAGAAAGACCGTTTTTTTTTGCAGTGAAATAAGAAAGTAAGTTGGATTCACATTTTTGAGCAATTGGTCCTTGGCCAATCCACGAACTACCATGTGAGGCAGCTAGATGGGATAACGCAATGTCCGACCAATTTTGGACCGGTCTTAAAGTCGGTCATTGTTATTCAATTGGGAGTTGTTACTGCGTAAAGGAGCTTCAGATTAAACGTATGACTCTGCTACAAAAAGACTCTGAATAATTTTATCTTTGCCATAAATGTGGGTAAATCAATCATTGTTATGATCACTTTGATAGAATTTGGGAGGATAAACGTCATAATTGGTTCCAACAGTGACTTGATGACATTCGGTATTTCTGCTTTTTCGAAATTCGCTGCCAAGAGTTTCTTGCGGTAAATGCTCCACTGCGATTTTGTGAGTCCATAAATCTTTCACAGTTCCTGTTGAATATGCAGTTGCAGATCCTGCGCTCTGTCGATTACGTATATTCAATTCAATTTTGGAAAACTCGGGACTTTATATCACAGTATCAGAATGAGAATGTGGGAAACGAATTTAAGCAGCTCCATTTTCGGAATTGGTTCATTCACCTATGTTTTGTTTCAACGGGTGCCTTCCAACACCTTCTTGTCACTCGACACTTGGCATGCGCTTATTCTCATCTTTATCAATGGCTTCCGTGTGCTTTACAGTAGCAAATTAAATCACGAGGATAATTTCGTAGAATTCTGCTGCAAAGTGAACGCGCTTCAAAACGCATCCACCATTCTCTTCACTGGTGATAACGTACGTAGTTGAAAATAGATCTCAATATTTGAGCAAAGTCATCTGAGAACGATAATAAATAGCGCAATACTACACAGCGATATTTGTGTCCGTTCTAGAATATCCCCAGGTTTTTGGTGCTAATCCGATCCTCTATAATTTTCTCTGCACGCGTATATGCTTTGGTCCATTCAGCTCTTACGTGTGAATGAAACTTTGAGGGTGAGGAGTCATCTTTTAGCTCTTGCAGCGCTATACGAAAGCGTTCCTAGAACACAAACCGGGATTCTAGAAAAAACCAGGATTTGTGCCAATAAACATACCAAGCTTTCTTGAAAGCCATGTTTAGACCCAGCCAAGCAAAAATTGTCCATTGAATATGAAACATAGTCTTATTTTGCTCTGCTATAGAACAGTGAAAAGACCTCTTTGCAAATGACTACAGTGCTGGGATTGCCGAGGTTTAACTTTTGGATATTTCTTAGAAGTCTAAAGGATCAGCTCTGTACAGCCAAGAGGGTTTTTGAGTGATCGTGTTCCTGGAGAGGTACACGTTACCAATATCTGCCAGTGTGACCTAGCTTAATGTCGAATTGACCACCGGGCCAAACCGTTGACGGCTGGTTGCTGACAGATAGATGCCTTGTAGAGTAGAAATAGTGGTGGTAGAACGGGCGTCGGTAGTGCACTCGGTTAAGCCACGCGCCCCTGAAAAGCACGATGTGCGATTCGAATGTTACTTGACGTGAAAATTTTGCACATCACTCAGCTTCACTGGGATTGTTATTTTCTTAATGACTTCATTCCTACGAATGATTCATGAAAAAAGCGAAGAGATGGCAGTTTATACTTATCTGATGTGCGTAAAGACTCAAATTGCTGGTGGTTAGAATCTGCGAATAATTCTGTTAGTCAAAGAAGCCACCGTCACCAAACTGTCTAACTTGTTTGGTTCAAAACTCCACCCAGCGCTCTGCTATGTAACAGGGCCGCGGGCTGATGCTCTTGCAAAGTCAAAAAAACTGCAGCCAATTCAACTTACTTTACCTGCTGCGTTGCAAAGAAATGGTCTTTTCAGGATATAATTATAACGTTGGAATCAAAAACAATTACTCTAGCAAATGATTAGCAATAGTCCAATGAAAGAGCTCTGCCCGACGAGAAATATGCGCGCCTGCAGCGCAAGAAATCTTCTCCTGTGTAGAATGTAGCACCCGCAAAAAAGGCTTTTCGAAAACCGGTGACGTGAGGCCCTAGCCTGAAGCCTCAGCTTCCAAATAGTTACAAACGCTCTTGCGAAAAATTCCTTCCAGCGAATGAAATTAATTCTTCATTTGTTTCCTCATAACCACAAAAAACCCATTTTCATTACTATATAGTCTAATACATTTTAAATTTTAGTTATTCCAATCTTCTTATCGTCTTAACTTACTCCTATCACTTTTGTTTTCGTTACATTGCTTGTATTATTGTGCTGCTGATTGCTGTTATGTTATATGGTTTTTAATCTCGTTCATGAGGTCACTTCTCACCAATTTACGTATCACCAGTAATGGAGAATGATGGGAGCGTTTTCTTGAGATTAACTCTTACGGGACCGCAGACCTACTGCATCTGCGTCTCTAACTTTCAACGAGTTCCGTCTAACAACGGCGTCCAGCCCGCAGCGTGTCATTGTTAGACGCAGCACATTAAAGGTTGACACCATTGCTAGGCGCAACACGTCGAAGGTCAGAGACGCAGAGGCCGTGGGTTCGCGGTCCCGCAAGGGTCAAGTGAGGAAAGCTCTTCCTATGACTTTTTAATCAATCAGAATTTATTTAATTTGACTGCTTCTTGCGGAGGTATGATGTTACGGTATACTCATTGATGTAGAGGGGTGTGCAAAAACTTTTGCGTTGCGTCATTAAGAAGCATTGTAGACTACATATTTAAGATTAGCGGGAGGAGTAGGACAGGAGGGGTAGTGGTGGTGATGCTTGCGTTGGCACAGCGCATGACTGGTAGGGTGAAATGTCGGTCTGAATCCATTTGAAGCAACATATATAGCTGGGATGAAAGCGTTTGTATAGAAACCGTCACAGTTCAATTTCAGTTTCCGCCTACAGTAGCCCTTGCCGAAAAGAAGTGCGATCCAAATAGACCCGATGCCAACATTCGAACGGCCCTGTCCACTACACTTTGCCACATCGCTCTCGGCCAGTTCGTCATGATGATGTTTGTAGTCTACAATGAATTTCTTAGAAAATAAAGTTATACATAAAAAAAGCGATTCCTACCGAGAGAGTTCCTGAGATTGTCAAGTGTGTGCCGTTTAAAGCCGTTACCGTCACCATCATGGCCTCTGGCGTACTACACTTCTTTTTATCTACATTTTGCATCACTATAGTGCAAATTCCCGTCACCGTGTCGCCAGCAATTATGCAATAGGTCTCTTCCATAGCTGGCATGTCTGTAAGAACCTTTTTGTCATATGAAGACACGTTCTCCCACTATAAAAGAAACTAAAAAGATAAAAGGCACTTTTGAGCACTGTTTTCTGCTACTTTTTAATTCCTTCAAATTCTCATCTGCTATATTGAAAATTTCACCATTCTCAAAAAAACTCCTTTGAAAAATAGCATTGAGGTGAAGGCTTTGATTCCATTGCCATTGCGGCGGATTTCCTCGCAGTCTAGAGATTTTATTGTATTTTTAAAGAACTATTCAACTCATCTGGAATTATAACCACATCTTTTTGAAATGGGAAACATAACCCTCCACTTTGATGCCTGTTATTTCTAACTGCTCACTTTTGAATGATTACTCAATACTAAAAACTCACGCTCTTCTTCTGGGCCAGTGACCAACGGGCAGTTCATTGGAATGTAGCTGACTTCAACATTAAGTTGACCTAAAATGGCTGAGATCACAGCATCGGGTAGGAGAGCGCTACGACCTTGTTGTTCGAGAACATCAAAGACCTGAAGAACATTTTCTTTGTTTCTTTTCTTTCTTCTTCTCTCTTTCCCTTTGTCTTTGTCTGATTCCAAATTTCTTAGGTTGTTCGGTCCATCTGTCCGAAATTGTGTACGATCAAATTGCCTAGAGGTACTCAATCATGAAAGCATTATGAGCCTAAACTGTCACAAAATTTCGGCTTGATCTCTACGCCTGTCCGGAATTCGTATATAAAAATTGGAATCTAAGACTTGCAAACTCACTGTTTGCATTACAAGACGTTGTACAAATCCCCTGGCGCCCGTTTCGCTAGTTGCAATACCAGAGAACCTAACAGCATTCGTCGGGCTAGTGTAAACCATGGCGACAGGCAAAGTGGTAAAGCCCGTAACGGTGAAGGCCCTATTACTCGCTGCAACGAAATTTCGTAGTTCACGTGATGAATAATCAAAAAATCAATTGTGTTTCAAATGGTTACGGCGGGAAAATTTTCCTCCTGACTCTAAATTCAACATCGTTCCATTAAGATGATTTAATTCTATGTCTAATGATTAGTAATGATGCTATAATTGTATTAATTCTCATCAAAGTTAATGAATTTATGTGTAAGATCGGAAATATCTCTACTATAAAAACAATCTTTTCTTCACTACCTTGACCAGCAGGCAGCACTCCACATCCTAGCACTGTCGAGATAGCAGTCAGCATCAAAGTCATAATGAGATTAGTCAGAAGTCCCGCCATGTTTCTAGGAATACTCATTTTTGGCTAATAGAGTCACAAATATTTTAGGCACAACAAAGAGCTGAATTGCCACTTCTTGCACCGAACCACTCACAAGGTAACGACAATTTTGCCACTCTGCTCGAACGTCGCCTTGGCAACTTTGTTATGAGAACTACGGGGATTTTGAACAGTTTGGTTCTAAGCAAAATTCGTCGAAGGAAGATTTGTGAAAAACATTTGCTAGTGCAAAGCACATGAGAACGAATGATGAGGTTGAATGTATGTCAAATATTGAATGGCAAGATGTTGCATGGAAGAGACCGGTTGAAACAAAAACATCAGTGAATGCGCCAAATCGAAAGTGGCGCTGCTCAAAATCGGTTATCACAATTTGATTGCTGTTATTACGACATGAAGTCCCGACTTTCCCAAGAATAGAATATTCGTAATGGCGAAATTGCCCAAATTACGATTGTACTCTCGACCAGCAAAAACGAAGTAGAACATTTTCCACAGAGTTTTTAGCAGCGAATATCGGCTAAAGCACAACTTGCTTTGACTAGTTTATGATTTTCTGGAAAGCCTCCCACATTTTTACTCTTATGAAATATGTCTTGTACACGAGAAAGCCAACCGGTAGCCATAATAGGAATATCTTGAGAATTCTAGCGAAAGGCTCAAAGGAATGAGATGGCATCGATAATCCACCAATATGAAAGAGCGGAAGGAAAACGGTATTGTAATCGGTGGTATGAAAAGCAACTCCATCAAGGCAGCAAGTCTTGTCGTAACGCGCACGATTTCTACACTTTGTGGGATTGGCAACGTATCCAGATGAGTCAGCATACTGAGCGTTCACAAGAATGCGACTGACGTGACACTGAGCAGAACCTTCCTTACTCACCTTTTCAAACTTTCCAAGCTCCCCTTCAAAGTAAATGTATATAACGTCGTCAATTTGCGTAAGTTTTACGGAGTTGTGCGGAGCGAAAATTGCTATTGCCTGTTTGGTATAGTGAAGTCTAGCTCCATTTGTTTAGCAGTCACAAAATGTTCAGCAGTATATCTCATTTCTTCAATTTATTGGAAGAGAAATCGTTTGGGAAAACTGAAATGTTGCGATATTTGGTCAGTTTGACTCATATGCATCTTAAACTTTGGGACCTCTCAGTATACAAGTTTGCAGAATGTTTTGAAGCGCTTGCGAGGTCAGTACATTGCGTTCCGTTCGTAGCTTACGTGCGTTCCTGCGCTCATCACCAGAGCCTTTCTCGAATCAGTCGCCTCCTATCATAGAGATAATGCGATGAAAAATGGTAACGTAACACGACAACTCGGAAAGGCTTGAAACTTGAACTTACTGTGTACTGAATGTTGTAACAACCAGGATATAGGAAACAGTCGATACTGGCTTCTGAATCAAATAGGCATAATCGATTTGTCATTGCCTTGGTGTCGATATCCCTATCAATAAAAAAAGCTACTCTACTTAGAAAAGGTTCCCCCAAACATAGGCGCGTCATGTATACGAATTCTGTACCCATAGCAGACCTCATAAATGACTTAGAAACAACTATCAGGGCAACAAAATTTGAGCGGGGTCTCAGGAAACACTCGAAGCGAAAGGTGTGATATTTCACAAATACCAGCCAAGAGCAATCGATTGTACGAAACTGCCCGTCCAGTGATTTTTTTTCACCTGATGCGCGTGTAAATATTGCACTGCAGACTTTTCTTAATGAGAAATGTCTTTACGCTCAACCGATTGAATTAAAAGGCATCTGCAACTGAGCGAGGCTGAAAGGTTGAAAACACGTGTTTTGCACAGCATAACTTCCCATAACTCCTTGCCTCATGCATGAATCGAAAATAACTATTAGGCTAATTGGTATTTGAGCGAGGCCTCAAGAAACACTGGAAATGATGAAAGGTAAACGAAAATTTTGTTGAACAACGCTGCAAACAAATATCGTTATCTTTTGCATAAAACTACACGGCTCTGAACATCGACTGGTTTCATTTAGTGGTTTCAGTTGCTAAAACGAGCAAAGTGGTGTTCAATAATATCATAATTCTCCAGTTGTCGCTACTAATTCGACGATTAGGTTCTAAGAGTTCATTCGTCAATTCGCACAAGTACTACAACTTCATGGCTGCGTCATTTCTGAAAACTATCCGTGTAAGGTTTCAAAGGCAGAGAAATGCAGTGAAAATATTTGACATCTCCTTCTAGAAGACCTTATGCTTGTGGTCGAACTTCATATCAATTATGAAATATTAGCAAGTTGGTCAACTAGCAATCAATATCTATCACTGTTTTGTCTCTTTTGCGAATGACAAATCGAAAGGACCGTCCGCGGTAAAGAATCATCTGCCGTCTTCTGAAACTTTCATGAACGTCGAGCGGAGGTGAATAATATAAATAATTTATTGAAAAACTATGAATAATTTTATGTTGTGCAGCTCCGAGTCGTTGCATTTCCTCGTTGTAGCAGTTCCTTGTTAAAGAACTTCCGTGTAAAAGTAGGTCTGCGTTGCAAGAGCTTCGTGATTTAGCAGTCACATTGTAGCGAATGAATTACTGAGTGAAGGGCAGTTTACAGCAGAATTCTTCTGTACTTCAATACAATTTGCACTAAAGCAGCGAATTTCAGCCAATATTTCCATTATCTTCTTGATCAAATATCATGTAAACAGAAAAGGTAGGTCACTTTTCTGGATTGCTGTCTATTAGTCGTCAGGTCCCTTCAGCGTGGTTGGAGTTCAGTGTGAAAGGACAACGGTAGCTCTATTCGTGCAATGCTTCACCCTATTCGATTCGCCTTTATGTGAGTGCCTTGTAAACCAAAATAACAAGAAGAGCTATTACTGTGGACACGCTACTCATTTCATCGTGGCGCCGAAGAAAATGAAACAGTTGAAATGGTAGCCAAGTTGAAGATTTTAATAGCCTTGTGTAAGTTCATCAACAAGAACAAAATGATGATAATCAATAGCGAGTTTTAATAAGTATTGGAAATCAACGCTGTCCTTTTATTTGAGAACAAGGCACGTCGTGGAATTTGGACAGGACACTTTTCGTGATTCCGACAGCTGGAGCGCCAATAGTGCTGCTCGATTACTCAAATGAGTGCTATCAGTACTTCAAGATTTTCAGCGGTGGATAATGGGAAAACTCCACCGGCAGACCACAGAGCTGATACTCAACAGACGATGAAAGGGACGTGTTATCTGAGAACCTTTTACCCAAGATTGCGACAATTAAGAAATTGAAGTTTGCTCCGCTGAGCTTTAGCAAGTCGCATTGCACTTACCACGCAAAGAATAAGAAGATTCTTTATGAACAAAAGGTGATGAAGAGATCTTCAATTCGAACGTAGAATGTTGTAGTTGTTCTGTTTACGAATGACAATTTGAAGACATTGCCAGCATTCTTGAATCATCGGCTCTTTTGTGAGAGATTCATTAGCGTTAGATATATTGAAATTAAATAAGCGGCAGTAGCCTGTTGCTTTGATTGGATTACGGTAAGCAGTTTTGTCGTTGTACTCTCCTTCTGCTTTCATAAAGTCACCATAGTGAGCAAATACATAGGAAAAGAGCGCCACCGCCATTTTCTTATAGATAAAAGAGCATAATGTCAGCGCTGCGTGTTCACGAACTCAAACTGCGGAGTATGATATTAGTTTTTAACAGGAGAAGCAATACGGCAACTAATCTACTATAACTAGCCTGGTTGTTTTTGCTGTAGTGTAAATACCACCTTTTTCAATCTCGCTTTGCCTGACCAATATATCAAAATAGAAAATTTGTTCAATATCGATGAGTGATCTTAACCTCGAAGATCGCACGGGATTTCAACCCGTTTTTCACTCCTCCCGGAGACTCCTGCTAACCATTGCACCACTAGCGTCCGCTCTGGCATTACTCTTTTTCGATTCAGTTGTATCGATCTGTAACCAGCCAACCTCCAAGCGGCTTGACCTGGTCACCGATATGGACATTTAGAGTGATGGCAGAAGGAAGAGCCGGTAGCATTGTTTAGCACCTCTCGGAAAGGGTGACATACGGGTACGATTTCCGTCGAATGTTCAAAGTTTTGCATATCATTATCGGATATATATTTGTAAAATAATACCATCGCTGAAATCGCTTAGTGTAAAATCTCCTAAAAAAGAGTAGCCTATGCTGGAAAATAGTACTTGGCAGTACTAATAGTAGTTTCCAGTGATTTTAAGAAGTTAGTAATTTTAGTAATGTTAGTCATTCTTATTACTGGAAGAAGAACTCCAAAAAACTTGCAAAACACTTCATCACCGAAAAGCTCGCGTGTTTGTCCTTCCTTCTTCGCAGAATTGGACCACTCTTCTCCATGAAACTAGAAGAAGGAAAAAGATATCTAGTTGTTTATGCAAGAAAACTGTTGTAAAAAGCAACTAGTATAGACCACATTTTTCGGCACCTTTTGTTACAAAGATACAAAGAGTTCGTTCACTGCAAAGAAAAGTTTTGAAGGCATCTTCACATTTTTAATCGCCATATAACTGCTTTGGTTGTGAGTCCATGCTGGCACTTGACTTTTAGTAGAATTGTGAGACTTCAATCAACTCTGCGGTTATTAAAAAATCCGAGTGAAGCACATTACGTTGTCACTTGCTACCGGAAAAGCGCTTTGTGTATGCATCATAGAGCAGCCGCGTGGAAAGACGAAGGTTCGACATAGCAATCCTATAGGTAGAGTTAAATGGGATCCACGACTAAGTTTTGATGCTCTTCGCGGAGCTCATGGGGCCAAACTCTACTCCCGCAACACTATTCAGCAATAAGTAACAAAAGCCCTATGGAACGACACAGCCAAGCTCTATTTGAGATTGCAAGGAGCCGAGCTCAAACAGTTTTCTATGACATTTTCGAAGAAAACGAAAAAAAACAACCATTCAATGCTAAAAGTACTTTCGTCTGCACAGTAAAAAAAAAACACTGTGAGAAATGTTTAAAAAGTGCTGGAAAGTAATAAAAACAGAGCGCAAAAGGCACAGCGACAACGAGCTTGAGGCATAAGTCACAATTCTGACGCAGAAATCAAAAACGGTGCTCGACTTGCTGGAGTTTTTAAACGAGTTTTAGCTGTTATGGCGCTTTATATCCCTGTTTAATCCGCCAGCTTGAGCAAGTTCAAATGTTGACAGTTCAGATTTCATGAATGACTTTGTTCCTTGATGAGATTAATGACGGATTTTCTTTAGTGGGTAGAAGTGCTTGTGTAACGTTGAGTTGGGTTTGATTGATTTGATTACATCGAAAAATGTTATGGAATAACCAGATATGGTTTAACTTTATACGTCAAGGTTTTGAAGAAGGCGAAATCACTAAAACGTCAACTGCCTTTTTTTAAGAGAAAGAAATGTAAGCTTGACAAAGGCTCGTAACTTTCTGTTGCCAAAGATGGTATTGCAGATGGGGATTTTTCGTTTTCAGTGGGCTTCTGTGGTGCTGTGAAAAGCATTCAACTTGCTTTCAGAAAGGATGTGATAGAAAAAACAGCAACTAACAAAGACTGTACACTACAGCAATTCTTCTGGCTGTCAATACGTATAGAGAATTTTAGACCAGCTATTTATAATATTTTTATATAATATTGAATGGTTGTTTTTTTCGTTTTCTTCGAAAATGTCATAGAAAACTGTTTGAGCTCGGCTCCTTGCAATCTCAAATAGAGCTTGGCTGTGTCGTTCCATAGGGCTTTTGTTACTAATTGCTGAATAGTGTTGTGGGAGTAGAGTTTGGCCCCATGAGCTCCGCGAAGAGCATCAAAACTTAGTCCGTTAATCCCATTAACTCTACCATAATAGGATTGCTATGTCGAACCTTCGTCTTTCCACGCGGCTGCTCTATGATGCATACACATAGCGCTTTTCCGGTAGCAAGTGACAACGTAATGTGCTCACTCGGATTTTTTAATAACCGCAGAGTTGATTGAAGTCTCACAATTCTACTAAAAGTCAAGTGCCAGCATGGACTCACAACCAAAGCAGTTATATGGCGATTAAAAATGTGAAGATGCCTTCAAAACTTTTCTTTGCAGTGAACGAACTCTTTGTATCTTTGTAACAAAAGGTGCCGAAAAATGTGGTCTATACTAGTTGCTTTTTACAACAGTTTTCTTGCATAAACAACTAGATATCTTTTTCCTTCTTCTAGTTTCATGGAGAAGAGTGGTCCAATTCTTGCGAAGAAGGAAGGACAAACACGCGAGCTTTTCGGTGATGAAGTGTTTTGCAAGTTTTTTGGAGTTCTTCTTCCAGTAATAAGAATGACTAACATTACTAAAATTACTAACTTCTTAAAATCACTGGAAACTACTATTAGTACTGCCAAGTACTATTTTCCAGCATAGGCTACTCTTTTTTAAGAGATTTTACACTAAGCGATTTCAGCGATGGTATTATTTTACAAATATATATCCGATAATGATATGCAAACTTTGAACATTCGACGGAAATCGTACCCGTATGTCACCCTTTCCGAGAGGTGCTAAACAATGCTACCGGCTCTTCCTTCTGCCATCACTCTAAATGTCCATATCGGTGACCAGGTCAAGCCGCTTGGAGGTTGGCTGGTTACAGATCGATACAACTGAATCGAAAAAGAGTAATGCCAGAGCGGACGCTAGTGGTGCAATGGTTAGCAGGAGTCTCCGGGAGGAGTGAAAAACGGGTTGAAATCCCGTGCGATCTTCGAGGTTAAGATCACTCATCGATATTGAACAAATTTTCTATTTTGATATATTGGTCAGGCAAAGCGAGATTGAAAAAGGTGGTATTTACACTACAGCAAAAACAACCAGGCTAGTTATAGTAGATTAGTTGCCGTATTGCTTCTCCTGTTAAAAACTAATATCATACTCCGCAGTTTGAGTTCGTGAACACGCAGCGCTGACATTATGCTCTTTTATCTATAAGAAAATGGCGGTGGCGCTCTTTTCCTATGTATTTGCTCACTATGGTGACTTTATGAAAGCAGAAGGAGAGTACAACGACAAAACTGCTTACCGTAATCCAATCAAAGCAACAGGCTACTGCCCGCTTATTTAATTTCAATATATCTAACGCTAATGAATCTCTCACAAAAGAGCCGATGATTCAAGAATGCTGGCAATGTCTTCAAATTGTCATTCGTAAACAGAACAACTACAACATTCTACGTTCGAATTGAAGATCTCTTCATCACCTTTTGTTCATAAAGAATCTTCTTATTCTTTGCGTGGTAAGTGCAATGCGACTTGCTAAAGCTCAGCGGAGCAAACTTCAATTTCTTAATTGCGCAATCTTGGGGTAAAAGGTTCCTCAGATAACACGTCCCTTTCATCGTATGTTGAGTATCAGCTCTGTGGTCTGCCGGTGGAGTTTTCCCATTCAAAAGGCAAAGCCGCAAATTAAACAATGAATGGGTCCGTACGGCAAAAGCGGCAGGCTTAAGACCACCTATCATTTCTCGATTGAAAATTCAATCACCACCATGTCCTGTCTTATACTTACTTATAAAAACACATAATTTAGTATCCACTGATGATCTAATGTCTGACGATCCATATACATATCCAAAGTTAGACCCATCATCAGTTGTGTAAGCGGACCGACAGATAGGGTGGCATAGTTTCTAATTTTGATAACATCTCATTTACTAGGACACATTCCAGCCCATCTGGCAAGTAATTAGATGTTCTTGGATTGTTTACGTAACGCCAATACGAACAACGTGTACGTAATGGAGTCATTCGACCTCACCGCTCTCCATACCAGCCTGTCAAATGACTCTGCATTTCAAGCTGCACACGAGCTTCTGATACAACACCAAGGAGCTGTAAATATGTATGGGTTGTGGACTCAGCAGTTCATGGTCTATTAAAGGAGTGCCTGAGTCACTTGATCTTCAGATGGTCCGGAAATAGTTTGCTCAATTGAGAGGATTGGCAATGTGGCAGCGACTGGCACCTAGTCTGGCTATTGCCTTTATGTCAAAAGTGGAAGCACCACTGATGGATCTCCGGCCATTAATATAGTGTAGGTATATAGATGATTGTTTGGTTATCTGTTCCATCAAGAATAGATAATTGCTTTAAATTGTTGAAGGAACAGTCAGAGTATAGAAGATTCACCCGTGAGATACCAAAGGGTAATTGGCTCCCTTTCTTGGAAGTGAAAATAAACTTAACCGAGAACGGCTACATAACAAAGTGGTACCGAAAGCCAAGTAATAAGAATATCCTAGTTCACTGTGTCTCCTCTCATCCCTCACCTACGAAAAAGGTGTTAGTAAAAAACATGTTCCGAGCACTCACCAAATTGTGTACTGAGGAGTACCAGAGATCAGAATCAGTGAAACTGGCTCGGTAAAAAGCCATTTCGAATGGATACGAATCTGTAACTCCTCGGGTTAAGTTTAGAGAAAACAGTACGCCTCCAAACGAAAACTCGAATGAAAGGAAAACCCCTTTATCCTTCTGTTCTTTTCAAATGAGATAAGTATAGCTATAAAACGATGTTCGAAAACAGGATGTTTAGAGCAATCGGTAGCTATCATTGAAATTCCACCGAATACTCTGAAGCGCCAATCTGTTCTTAACTGCTTATGTGATCGTCTGTGTATAACGAAAAGTTGTAAAATATGCCCTAACGGCAGAGACGCTGAATGCATGAGCGTAGGTACAGTACTACCTAATCTCTTGTAAATCATGCAGCGATAAATATATTGGCGAAACGGGTAGTCCGCTCTATGCTCGCATAGAAGAACACCTAGCTGACAAGCGTCATAAGAAAGGAAAACCCGCTTGGTACCATAGAGCGCAATGACGCGACGGGGTAGATTTTGATACCGAAGACACCATCCTTCGCAGGAAAATAAAAACATCAGCGCAAATGATTTTGCAAGCGTGTTGATTTGACACGACCAATCCAATCACAAAACCACAAGGAGGAATGCCTTGTTATCACTCGTGATATGAGTCGGAATAGGAGACTGTTGTTTTGGTGGGTAGGATGCACTACGGGAACAATGCGATCTCCTTCCGATGATCTCCTTTTGAATCATTCAGTGGAGCACATACTAAGAGGGTTGAGTATGTTTAAAATTGATTTTGTGCTTGATGCGATTGCAATCTAGAGATGTTAATTTTTTTCAAAAGAAGTAATGGAGGTGCCTGACTGACTGGATTGCAAAAAAACTTGACCTTGCTAGACTCCAAAGAAGGCGAACTGTCAAAAACGTCAGCTGTTGAGTAAATATCTATTCGTAGTATTATACGAGGTTATTGGATTTAAGTTCGTCCCACACAACAACTTCCAACTGCCAACCAACTGTCACTGAGTCATTTAACGAGCAGACACTATTTGATGAAAGCAGCTCCATGTGATAAATCCTGCCCTGTCCACCTCATAGCAATAAATGCCATGTTATATTGAAATAGCTCGCTCAAGTTAGTTTTAATTAGAGTCTCGATAAAGCATATTTTACAACTTGTCGTTATACACAGACGATCACATAAGCAGTTAAGAACAGATTGGCGCTTCAGAGTATTCGGTGGAATTTCAATGATAGCTACCGATTGCTCTAAACATCCTGTTTTCGAACATCGTTTTATAGCTATACTTATCTCATTTGAAAAGAACAGAAGGATAAAAGGGGTTTTCCTTTCATTCGAGTTTTCGTTTGGAGGCGTACTGTTTTCTCTAAACTTAACCCGAGGAGTTACAGATTCGTATCCATTCGAAATGGCTTTTTACCGAGCCAGTTTCACTGATTCTGATCTCTGGTACTCCTCAGTACACAATTTGGTGAGTGCTCGGAACATGTTTTTTACTAACACCTTTTTCGTAGGTGAGGGATGAGAGGAGACACAGTGAACTAGGATATTCTTATTACTTGGCTTTCGGTACCACTTTGTTATGTAGCCGTTCTCGGTTAAGTTTATTTTCACTTCCAAGAAAGGGAGCCAATTACCCTTTGGTATCTCACGGGTGAATCTTCTATACTCTGACTGTTCCTTCAACAATTTAAAGCAATTATCTATTCTTGATGGAACAGATAACCAAACAATCATCTATATACCTACACTATATTAATGGCCGGAGATCCATCAGTGGTGCTTCCACTTTTGACATAAAGGCAATAGCCAGACTAGGTGCCAGTCGCTGCCACATTGCCAATCCTCTCAATTGAGCAAACTATTTCCGGACCATCTGAAGATCAAGTGACTCAGGCACTCCTTTAATAGACCATGAACTGCTGAGTCCACAACCCATACATATTTACAGCTCCTTGGTGTTGTATCAGAAGCTCGTGTGCAGCTTGAAATGCAGAGTCATTTGACAGGCTGGTATGGAGAGCGGTGAGGTCGAATGACTCCATTACGTACACGTTGTTCGTATTGGCGTTACGTAAACAATCCAAGAACATCTAATTACTTGCCAGATGGGCTGGAATGTGTCCTAGTAAATGAGATGTTATCAAAATTAGAAACTATGCCACCCTATCTGTCGGTCCGCTTACACAACTGATGATGGGTCTAACTTTGGATATGTATATGGATCGTCAGACATTAGATCATCAGTGGATACTAAATTATGTGTTTTTATAAGTAAGTATAAGACAGGACATGGTGGTGATTGAATTTTCAATCGAGAAATGATAGGTGGTCTTAAGCCTGCCGCTTTTGCCGTACGGACCCATTCATTGTTTAATTTGCGGCTTTGCCTTTTGAAGTTTCTTTATTGAAGATGATCGGTAAAGCGAAGCATCTTTGAGATGGTGGCTCTTGAATTTCTTTGTGCATTATTTGCTCTAATGTGACTCGCTTGATCTTCGTCAGCGGCATCCGTATACCTTCCTACAATCACGTTATGCGATATACTCAAAAGATCATCAAACCTTTGTAGTAAAGTAACTTCAGCATTCTATCAATCTATGGATCCCAGAAGAAGCTTGACCTTTCCAGGCTCTAAAGAGCCGAAACGTCCGATGTTGTGTAAAGATCAACGTAACACCTCGTGTTTGGCTTACAGGTAAACATTAGGATAGACTAATACTACATACGCATAGGCTCTCAAGAAGGCGGGTCGCCGAAACGTCGGCCGAACTTCTACGACTAATTTACCAACATCGCGTCAGCTAATCAAGATAGGTTTTCTCGATTTATAATAACAATTAGGAATTATTGAAGCATGCCGAGGTTAACTGATAATCGATCTCGGGAACTGCTACAAATAGAGTTGAATAAATGGCACATCTTTCAGTGTATAATGAATCTTCCCAGACGCCTGATTAATTGGACGACCCCGAAGAAATGAAAGGCCTGGTGAGCCTTGAACGCGGGACTGAACATCGAACCATTGATTGATCGGCCATATGTGATGCAGATCACCTTTAGCCACGACGCCATTAGCGTCCATCGTTCAGCAGCCAGTTGAATCAAACGCTCAACCCCCAAGGGACGGCACCTACCAGATGAGGCACACGATTGTTTGAAGGCCCTTCCTGCTGCTCAAAAGTTTCCTCTCAGATATTTGGTAATCACTCAAAATCGTAAATCTCTGCGATCTTAAAGATATTTCTGATTCCTGAAGAAAAAATCTCTTATTACGTCAAATCAGCGGGAATAAAATTATGTTTCACACTCAATTTGCTCCTATTGCCCGTCTGTGGCTTCAGTATGTCTCGTCATCAAAGTTTTACTGGTCATTCAATAGCCCAAATCTCAAAAAATTTTTAATTATATAATCGATTTTTTGAAGTTTTTCATAGAACACTGCTGAAGAGAAAAAAAAGATAACACTTCATGCCTAAAATGTTAACCCGCTGCTTGGATGTCATAACGGGTTTATCAATGATTATAGGTAAGGTTTATACGTCAGAGGTATCTTTTCGTTACATAAAAGATGAAATATTACGAATGAACCTTTTATAAAAGTTTTTTGATATAAAGGACGACGAACTGTCTCAAAACTCCTCATTTCTCAGCGGTACTATCGCGTCCTTGTAAAAAATAAGCAATTTTTCAACATTTATTGTGCATTTGTATCGCCTCTCTAATGAGACCGTAGTCTATAGGCACATTTTCTACAACTAAACACATCTATTAGAGGTCCCTATGGAGATAACTGTATTAAGTAGTTACAGCAAGTGTCGGAAAAGCGTGCGTTCACCATTTCGGAGACTATGGTACTTCACTTATCAGCATCCATGTTCAAAAAATCGTATTTTTCGCCTAGAACTCGCTTTCGCTTAGAAAACGAGCATTTCATTGAAAGTGCTGAGACTTGTGCTATCGAATGGTTATAGAAGTAAGGGAGAAAAGCTGTGTCGAGCGAAAAGTACTTGAATGTGCAACACAATTCTGTTTTTACTCTCAGGGCGCTAAGAAATTTCTCTTCAAAGAACATGCATACCATTGAAACCATCGAGATATTAGCGACCGATCGGTTGATGAAGGCGATGGTTTGATATCAATGTTGCGAAATTCTTCCACATACCGGTGCAAGATATGCGTGCCACATGTGAAATGCAATCTTAAATTAAGCGTTCCAGCGTAACAAATGTATTTTTTGGGAAAACAAAACACTGCCAAGTTCCTCGATATTTGTGCTATCAAACAACTACTAATTTTTTAGAATAACACTTGTTTAACGAAAATGCATGAGTGTGAAATAAAACTATATTTTTACCGTTACAACGTAATATAAAGGCATAGAAAAACTGAATGCACCGTCCCAATTCTAGAGATTTAAGCTATCGCATGATAGTCAAAATGCTAGAAAAATCAAAAATGCGCTGGAAAAGCACCGACTTCTTTAAAGACACGTATATGTGACCGATAGTTTACATGATGCCAGCGTTCCAAGCCTTCTGCTCAAACACAGTTGTCCCTCTAGTTTGAAATCCTTCGAATGCCCAAAATCTCTCAACCTTTTCTTACACACTTTACCCCTAAATAATTGGGAAAAAACGAGTGACTGACATGAACTTGATTATAGTCGGAGTTATCCATGATTTCGCATCGAGCATGACTTGCATCATTAATCTTGACAAATTATTCATTGTTTTCCATTTTATATCCACCTTGATGACCTTTGGGCCATGCAAAAAGTGGGGAAAATCAAAACTTGAGATACCTGTTGTGACACCATTTGTGCAATTCAATAGAATTGATTGACTGCTCAATTCAGTATGGGTGTGTAGTAAACCACCGTTTTTCTCTATACACGCCACAATATCTAAACCAAAGGCATATAATAGAGTAGGACAATTTTTTGTATCAAAGTGATAAAAAATTTTAGAAATTTTTGCTAAACGGCGAAAAAAACTTTGATTAAACGACGAAAATCACAACCCCCCCCCCCCGCGGCGCAATTTGCTCTGCGTGCATTGATTTCTACAGCCATTCATCATGAGTTAAACAAACAATAATCATAAATGTTGATAACTGAGATGCTGTTACTACTCACTACCTTTTGAATGTTATTGAAAGACAGTTTTTTTTAAAGCCGTAGTTCGCACTAAGTATTATGCATTTTTTCACAAAAACGAAGTTTCGTGGCTTTCGACTTCTCAGAAGCGTGAAGATATCAGATTACCCATAGCATAGCCGGCTATACACTTCATTAAAATTTCGCCATTTGCTTCATTAAAAAAGCACTAAATCTAAATTTCAGCTGCATCAAGCGCTGAACAACTTTCAACACGCTCATCGCTTTTAGTAAATAAAGTTTTTTCAAGCGAAGGACCGATAAGTGCAGAAACCACATGGATTCGTGCTGCACCCTCCATATCAAAACAATTGTTTCATCTATACCTGGATATACACCGAAGATCCAGGCATGACCTAATAGGATACATACATCGCAATCTTACATATTATCACACAATATAAATATATATATATATATATTGTGTGATAATATGTAAGATTGCGATGTAAGATCCTGATGTCAATGCTGCAACACAAGTCCGTGTGATCTCTACGCTTGGTCACCAATCAAATTTGAGAATGAATTATAAAAAGCGTTATGTCTGTTGAAGGTTCTTTTGTACTTAGGGCTCTTGAAATCTAGAATTTGGTGAATTTTTGAGGTGATACAATAGCAGTGCCGCTAAACAGGTTGTGGGGCAATTTCTTACCCGCTCTTATAAAGACATAACCGCTGAAACATTTGTGTAAATGAACTAAGTTCGTAAGTCCTACACTTGATTGTTGAAGTGGAATACCACTAGACAGAGATTACGTGGACTCGAAATGCAGCTCCTGCATCAAAATAACAATCTCATACACTGTCTTATATCATGTGAAATCACGAAACATTCCCGCTTGTCGGCGGTATCTCATCATTTGTTACCAGTTTTTCTGAGCATGCTAATTTCAAACAACGTTCCATAACTGTATTTATCTCGTTTGAAAAGTAAGCGAGAATAAATGGCTGCTTTCGTTAAAAATGTCGTTTAGACATTTGCCTTGCCCTAAATCTATATCGCAACGCAACAATTCCGAATCCCTTACAAACGGCTTCTTTCCAAGCCAGTTTCAGAGATTCTACTCTTTGCTTTTTCCCAGTGAATACATCGGCGGCTGTTCGAAACATTTTTATCACAAGCTTTTTTTGTGGGTGAGGAAGGAGAGGAGAGGTAATGACCTTTGTATTATTTGGTTGCGGAAAAAGCTTCTTAGCGCTGGCTTAAACTTTAAAGTATATACGTAAATTCAAAAGAGACAACAATAATTGTTCTTCAAAAAATCTTCTGCTAGTAATGTGCAAGCTTCCAGATCTCCTCGAAAGAGCATTCCTTGGGCTGTAAATCAAAAAACTTCGTAACACGCTTCTTCAACTTAATCAAATGTCAGAAATCGGAATCGGCGTTCACACAAAAAATTTTCCATTGGGCAGAAAAGAACCATAACCGGGCGGCGAAGCATCTGGACTGTGTGCTGTGTGCGGCCAGCCCTCGACTCCTTCCAATTTATCAAACATTCCCCTTATTCTTGTTTGCATTGTGTGGTTCAGCATTGTCTTGCATGCATGGAAAAACGCACAGCTCTCCGACCCGATAACATCACTGCCGACTTTCTGAGAGCTCGAGGTCATAGTTTGCAAGAACTTTTCGCCGCACATATGACATCTTATCTTCAAAAGGAAAAAATCCCAGATCAGTGGAGGACATTGCACCAAGTCATTCTTCACAAAAAGGGTGATCAAAGGGATCTCCGTAATAATGGCCAGATTTGCTTATTTGTATTCTATAAGCTCTTCACGAAGGTCAACCTTTTGGGCATACCGACGATTCTGGATGAGGTACAGCCAGCCGAATAAACAGAATTTCGTGAGGGATTCTGTTGCATGGGCCGCATCCAAACCGTATCACAGGTCATCGAAGTCTGTCGGGAATACCATATGGCCCTTGTTCTAACCTTTATCGATCATGAGAAAACGTTTGACAGTGGCAGAACGCATGCAATCCTAGCAGGGCTCGTCGAGCAAGGTGTAGACCCGTGCTATAAAAGATTATTGGCAGAATGCTATCAAAACTGCAGCACGAAATTGCGGCTTTTCTATCAACCCCTCACCATAGCCGTCGGAAAAGTAGGTTAACAAGGCGACACTATACCGCCAAAGCTGATTACTGCCGAACTGCAGTGGATGATAAAGTCGCTTGATTGGGACAAAAAAGGCACACGGATTGATGGCAATTTCCTATCAAATCTTCGTTTTGCAAACTACATCGTCGTCTTTTCGAAAAGCACCAGTAAATTAGAGACGATGCTCAAGGAACTCAACAAAGCGGCAAAAGGTTGGGGCACGCTTAACAAGACGAAGACACAGCTCATAAAAAATCCATGGTGCGAAGGAGAGCAAATCAAGTTGGGTGGTTCTCCCGATCACGGAGACTATATCGTACGCGTACCATGGACGTTTAATGAGTATGACGATCAACATGAAAGAGGGAGTAAACACAAGAAGGAGAGCAGCACAGGGCGCACTTGAGTCTCTCAAAGAATCCGCCTACTAGATGGCGGGCTTCACACTCCGTACTCATATTTTTGACTTCATCAGTCCTTTCAGTCTCTATTATGCAGCAGATACGTGAGCTAATACCTCGAACACGTTAAAACTGCTGGAAACAGCTCTTGAACGCGCGAACAATGTCTTCTGAGATTAATAGGCTCTCACAACATTCAGCCGGCTTGCGGAGCTCAGATATTCAGAATCTGTCTTATATTCGTTATCCAGAAGAATACACGTTGATAGCGAAACATTGATGGGTCGATCATTTACTAAGAAGATCGAACGAGATTTGGACAAATCGAACTGAAGAGTGGACTCCACGTGGTCACACCCGACTCCGAGGACGAGCGCTCACACGCTGGGCGGACATATCAGTAAGAAGAAACACCATACTCAAATTATGCTACCACCACGGTGAACACAACAGTAAGGAGAGGCGAATGGAAAACGTGCTGGGGTCTGCGCAGTTGGTGAAGACGAACCGTCTAGGTATCCAAGTATCCGAGTAATTCAGTAGCATTCAAGCTCAAGATATCCCCATATATTACTTCTACTTATTCGGCATGTTCTATTATGGAGGCGCCATTTGTGGCCTTCGGTAAAAACGTATTTTTTGTGTTATCTGGCAAATTATGATGATCTGGTATATTAGATCAAGTCAATCTAAAAGTCATATTTTATTTCTCATATTGCCTACTCTCAACGTCGTATTAGTCAAAACGGGATTTTGTTCCAAATTTGGAGATTTTTCGCCTGATAAAAGATTTTTTATAACACACTTTCAGTCATTAGATAGCGTGAATCCTTCTGATTAGAAAAATATGTTTGCTGTTTAGAAAAAATTCTTAGAGGTCTGCACAAGATGATTGGGTTTCATACATTTGAAATATCGCTGTTTTCTGCACCCTTTCAAAAACAAGGGTGTTCTTTAATTCTTTCAAGTTGCTTTTGAGCACAATCAATAGCTCAAATCTAGGCGATTCGAGCAATATACTTGGGTTCTGAACAAAAACTTTTACTTCACTGTAACAGCCAAAATAAAAGTGTGTTTCACGCTCGAGGGATTTCAACGCATTTTTCGTCGGGGAGAGCGTTTCCTCCTGACTTAAAAACGACTTTTTTCTGAAAAAGCACATGGACATGTAGAAAAAATTCTGCAGCGTTGGAGACATCTCTAATTTTCATCAAAAAAATCTACATGTGATTTATGCAGCGGATTGTATTACAGCTGTACACACACCCTAGCCAACAAGAAGAGCTCACTGAGTGTAAAGCCCAATATTCTTTCAGTCGTTACAAAGTTTGAGGAAGTCGTTTTCGAAAGCCAAATACACCAATATAATTGGATAGATGTTTTTTATCTAGCGAATAAAATTTTATTACAGCAAAACATTTATCCAGTGAGAATAAGACAATATGACTGTTACCGATGTGAAAAGTAAGTTATTTGGGAAATTAAACATGCCATTGAAATTTATTTGACTTGAGCTATCGATAAACTACAAAAACGTTTTGCAAAAGCAAGAAATACGTTTTCACCGAAGGCCTCAACTGGCGCCGCCATAATTGAGCAATACCACTTATTCCAGTGCTACTGTTTTCCTGTTACTTACATGATTTTCGTTTTCATTATATTAATAAGTATGTCAGAATTGTACATTGTTATTGTCGCACAGTTTATGCCCTCGTCCTCAAGATCTTTCGTTCTCTAGTTACATTATAGATTGAGGGAAAGATTGATATCAGCGTTTTTCAAAGATTAAGCAGAGAGTGTTCTTCTAATACCTTCTTCTTCGTAAGCTTTTCAATTACTTCTGAAAACGTTCTCGAAACAAACGTCTTCACATTGTCGATTCACACGTAATTTTTTGCAATACTCGAATTAGTCGATATTATGTGATATGCCATTTTATTGCTCCTGCATTGCTGCAATATTATATGCATATATATGCATATATATATATATATCGGACTCGGAATATTACAGATTTTTGACTCGAAACATATCATAGCCCGAATTCAGTTTCCACCAACAGTCACTCTTGCTGAAAGAAAGGGCGATCCAAACTTCCCCGATGCCAAAATTCGAACAGCTCTGTCCACTACACCTTGCCACATCGCTCTCGACCAATTTGCCATGATGATATTTGTGGTCTATAAACAATGTTTTGAAGAACAAAGTTCTACAAAAAAGAAAACATTCTAACCGAGAAAGTTCCTGAAATTGTCAGATGTGTGCCGTTAATAGTCGTTATTTCCACCATGGCACCCACTGGCATATCACACTTTCTATTCGCATTCATCTTTACAGTACAAATTCCTGTCACCGTGTTGCCAACGATAATGCAATAGATCTCATCCATGTTTACGGCGTTGTCTGCAAAATTCTTCATGTCACATGAAGACACGTTCTTGCATTACAGAAGAAAATAAAGACACTTTAGAGTACTGTTTTTCTGTAAGTTGTGAGCCCGTTAAATTATCACCTGCCCTATTTAATTTTCATCCGATACTTATGTGGTAGACGACGACAGATTTTCTCAATCTCGTTAGAGGGACAAGTAATTTTCATAGGAATGTTAGTAATCGTTTGAAAGCTCAAATCCTTAGGTACAACTCTGCATCGCCGATTTCCAGAACACCCCTTTTTAACGCTGTATGATCCAAAATAATATTATATTTTAGACTCGCTTTCGCTTTCACTTTTACCACGTGTATTAATCGCTGGGAGCACGAAAAGCAAATCAGCGTGTAGAGAGTTTTCCGTAATAAGGGATAAAACGTCTTTACTTAAAGCTTCTGCAATCGCGATGAAAAAATTCTAAATGAAAGAACAACAGTCGCCGCTTTTCTAACACTACCACTATCGAGCTACGCGGTAGATCAGGTGATTTACCTCACTAACGAATCGTCTCTGTAGCTTCCCTTCATTGAACTCATCAAATTATCACACCAACAACTCGTCGGTGTGGTTTTCCTTAACATTTTACTCAGCTATGATCTTTTTTACTTTGCCGAAGACTGAAGAAGAAACAACTCGACGGAATTTATGTGGCGCTAAATGATCGCAGACAGCAATTTTTTGGCTTTTATCCTCACATTAATAGGTTGGAGAGAAAGTTCTGAGAAAATGCTTATAATTTTTTGGGTGTTGGCCATTTTTTGTGTTTTTGGGCTCATCTGGAAGCCCGTCTTCTCCCGCGTTGATTGATATATAAATTATTTACTTATCTCAAGATGAAGTTGACAAGCGAGCAAATTAGTTTCTTGGTGATACAAAAATGGCTGTTGGGATCAACTGCAACTGTGGCAAGTGAGCGCATCAATCAATCAATCATTTTTATGCTCGCGGAATCGATCTTTTGCCGGAGAAGTGGCACAAAGTGTTTGCAGTTGAAGGCGAGTACTTTGACTACTAGTTCTGTCTTTGCTCGGGTGTAATAGGTGCATAAGTAAATATTTTACAAGCATTTTCCCAAAACACTCCCCAACCTATTTTCAACGAAATCTTTATTTATGATTAGGTGATGATGCTATAAACTCAGTAATGGAATAATTACGACCTTCTGGCCTCCTGAATGTAGTCAAAGCGATCATCTTAGTCAAAGTGTTGATTTTTTAGATTTATTTTTATTCATAGCACAATACCAAATATTTCAACATTGTGCTTCTTTCTAGAAATTTCGTTATCACGGCAAATGAGATCAAATTTTACGTTTCCGACGACTTTGTTAACCTACCAACTCACGGAGCTGGGAGGTGGGGCAGGGACAGGGAGATCGATCGCGTTTGATATATTGTTATTCGATTGGGGACTATTTCACGGCATCGACAGAAACTTCAGATATGAACGCAGATTCTGATACTTCGGAAAATCCTCTGCATGTGATATGCTATTCGTGCTTCTAGCGATTTACGTGAATGATGTAAATGAAGGAAAAGGCGAGTGTGAAAAAAGATTTTATTTTGGATGCTACTCGTTATGAAAGGATATTTTGCAACCAGCGACGTGGAGTTGTAGCTAGAGATTCAAACTTCCGACTCCTTATTAACACTCGTATGAAAAAGGAGTCGCTGAATTTGTCTCGCCGTCTAACATATGAGTACCCTTTGTCATTATAGAAAGAAGAATAAACTCGTCTGAAAAATGGTATTGATTTGAAACTGTAATGTCACTACAATAGTTTTCTTCATACTTTGAAATTTTTCCAGTATCTCTTCAAAAACAGCCTTTATCTTTATTTATAGTAAGCGTTTGCTTTAGAATAGTAAACATTTTAAGTTTTGATGCCTGATGCACATTTGCCTGAGCACTCATGAATGGTTGCTCAGTACTGAAGACTCACGCATCTCTTCTGGGCCAGTAACCAGAGGGCAATTCATTGGATTGTAAACGACCTTAACAGTAAGTTGATCCAAAATGGCTGAGATTACAGCATCGGGTAAGAGAGCGCTACGAGCTTGACGCTCGAGCACATCAAAGACCTGAAGAACAAATTTCTGTGCTTGTTAGAATAGTTCATCCAAAATTATCTCCATACGAAGTATATACAAAGTAAAGCGAAGGAAAATCGAAGAACAAAAATATATATCATGTAAGAACATGTGAAGCTGCTCAAGCATGAAAACACTATAGGCCTAAGTGTCAAAAATTTAGACCTGCCGCCTGAGATTTTCAAGAATTACGAAAAAATGTTATAACCTAAGATTCGAAAACTCACTGTCTGCATTACAAGACGTTGCACAAATCCTCTGGCGCTCGCCTCGCTAGTTGCAATACCAGGGAACCGAACAGCATTCACTGCGCTAGTGTAAACCATGGCAACAGGCAAAGTGGTAAATCCCGTGACGGTGAAGGTCCTACTACTCTCTACAATGGAATTTCGTAGTTTACGTAGAGAGTACTCAAATTATTAAATAAGTATGAATATAAGTATGCCGACAAATTTTCCCTTCTAATATGAATCTATGAATCTAACATCGTTCCAGCAAATGGCTTTAACTATATGCTTATTGAGTAATGAAGATGCCTTAGATGTATTTATTATTATCAAAGTTTATGAAATTTACATGCAAGACTGGAGAAATCTCTATTGTGGAAAACAGTTTCTGTTTACTACCTTGACCAGCAGGCAACACTCCACATCCCAATACTGTCGAGACTGTGATCAGCAGCGATATCACAGTGGAATTGGTCGGAAGTTTCGTCATGTTCGTAAGAATACTCATTTTCTTCTGATACAAACACAAATACTGTAGACCTAACTAAGAGCTAAATCGCAACTTTTTGCATCAGACAATTCACAATGTAATGTCAAATTTGGTACTCAGAACTTAACGTATCCTTCGCAGATTTCCTAACTTATCCGATTATAGCAAATGCGCCATTTCCGTTAATGAGGCTTTGAATTCTGTTCCACAATCTCATTCCTAATACTGAGTCGTGAAAATCCGACTCTTTCAAAATTAATATATTCGTAATAGAAAAAAATATCTGATAATCTTTATTTGAGCCACGCATGTCAGTGGTCTGTTAATGAGGGCTGACTTATAGAGCCCGATACACGTGTTTCGATCTTGCGATCTCGTCAGTCGGGCAGTTGCCCTTTCTCGTCTTTTGCTAATCTCTGTGGGTGCTCCAGTCCCCACAATAAGAGTTAGCGACGACGTACGATTTACACTCTATGTCCGGTAATAAACTCACCAAACACTAGCCACAAGCATTCGAGTGTACAACACTCTGTGTTTGGTGAGTTTTTTACCGGACATAGAGTGTAAATCGTACGTCGTCGCTAACTCTTATTGTGGGGGCTGGAGCACCCACAGAGGTTAGCAAAGGACGAGAGAGGGCAACTGCCCGACTGACGAGATCACAAGATCGAAACACGTGTATCGGGCTCTATAAGTCAGCCCTCATTAACAAACCACTGACATGCGTGGCTCAAATAAAGATTACCAGGCATACTGAAATTTGAGCTGTGGTCTTAAGAAAACACTCGAAACAAAAGAAAAAATATCGAAATTACAATTGCACCTTCAAGCGCAAATCTGTGAAAGAAGTCTCGGCCGACAAAATCGAAATATAATCTGCTGTAAACAGTTCTTTGAAAGAATTAGAAAAGAACAGAGATGGCGTTTGATAATCTTTCATTTTCTCATAGTTTCTCGCATTTTCCACGCCTACAAAATATGTCTTTTTGACGAGGAAGGCCAGCGATAGCTTATGTGAGAACTTATCAAAAAATTACGCCGAAGATTTTAAAAACGGACTTGGATTAAGAATATTTCTAAAATACGCTAATATGAGGGAGCAAAAAGGAAACCGTATCAAAAACGGTGGTAGAAAAGGCAGTGATATTATGGCAATAAATCTTGTCATGCCGCGCGGGATTCCCACACTTTATGGGACTGGGAAGTAAGCGAAATGGCTCAGTGAAGTGAAATTTTTAAGAATGCGACTGGCTCGACACTAAGCAGGAGCATCCTTACTCACCATTTCTAGCGTTCGATTTTCTCACCAAAGTAGATGTTTATGTAACGTCGCCAGTTTGTGCACTTTCTTCGAGATGTGTACAAAACAGAATTTGTTATGGCACATTAGTGAAGTGAAATTTAACTTCATTTGCGTTTCGGTCAAAACTCTCCAGTACTTCCTACCGTACCTCCAATGTTCCAAAAAGGATTATCTGTAGAAGCAGAAATGCTGCTCTCTTACAATAAGTGATCAGGTCGACTCATATCACAACTCGAGTTTCTAAACCAACATATAGCCTGCAAGAATATTTCAAGCTTGCTTGAGCTTAATACGCTTCGCTCCGTTCGTAGCCTATGCGCGTTTCGGCGATATCACCATCAACAGAACTTCCGCGGGAGCCATTCGCCTATATCATGGAGATGTGGCTACGATAAATAGTACACCGTTGGCAAGATATATCATGGTCACCAGCGTACGTAGAGTCGATGTCTTGAGGCTGGTACAAATAATATTTTATTCAATAATGTTGAGTGATGCGCAAAACTTTGAGGCAAAACAGGATTCGAACCCGAGCTTCATCTTTTCCAGGAGCGTGTGCTTGACCACTTGCAATACCAGTGCCTGTTTTGCCACCATTCTTTCTACGCTACAACGCATCAATGTCTTAGCGGCAAATAGTCATCGCTTTAGCTTGGCAAGCCTTATCGGCATCGATTCCAGTCAGGCTGACAAAATTAGATACATGTGGTCGACAAACATCTTTTGAATTCTGAAATAATGTTGCTTTGTAGAGTAGAAAGAGTGGCGGTAAAACAAGCGTTGATAGTGCAATTGGTTAAGCACGCGATCCTGGAAAGGTTGGATTGCGGGTTCGAGTCCTTGCTGACGTCAAAGTTCTGCTCATCACTCAACGTTATTTTGTAATATATTGTTTGTATTAGCCGTAAGACATCGACTGTAGGTACGCTGGTGGCCATGATATATTTTGCCGACAGTGTACTATTCATTGTCACCCCATCTCTATGATAAGTACAACAAGAGTACAGAAAAACTCTGATGATAGCGGTACCGCGGAAACACGCGTGTGCCACGAACGGGACGCAACGTATCAACTTCATAAAGGCTTGAAACGTTCTTACAGGCTATATACTGAATGTTTCGAAAACGAAGTTATAAAGAACAGTCGACTGAAAGGCTTCTGAGTCAATCAGAAAATAAACCAGTCGTTAGAATTTATTGATTTCGTGATTGCCTTTTAGTCGATATACCCACCAACAAAAAAACTACTCTCTCTGTTTAGTTAATATTTCCCCAAACTTCCACAAACTTTTCAAGCGTTCGGAAGTTTTTTTTTTTCCTAAAACGGCGTTATAGGGTAGATATTGATGCTTTCTGTTTAAAGCTATACAGCACAGAACATTGAGGCTTTATTTGGTGGTTTTAGGTATTCAAACGACCAGAATGACGCTCAATAATATTAGCGACTGTTCATTGAAGGCTAACAATTCGACGATTAAGTTAGAAGAGTTATCTTGTCCATTCGCACAATTGTATGTAATGAACCACGGCATGAGCGTGTCACTTTTGAAAACTATACACTGAGGGTTTGACATGTAAGGAGATATAATGGAAAGTATTTCACGCTCCTGTGCAAGCGACCTAACACATGCAACCAAGTTTCATCTCAATTTCAAAAAAAAAAACCAATATTGTTGGCAAATCAAACGTAATAATATCGTTTCTTCTCTTTTGCGATTGACAAACAAAAGCACCGTCACCGCTTGAAACCTTCGTCTTGTTAAAAAATTTTCATGAACATCAAACGAAGCTGAGTAAGCACTTTCGTGTAGTGCTGCTCCGTGTTGTTGCGCTTCCGCGTTGGAGGCATTCTGTGTTGTAGGAGTTAGTCATACTGATCTGGTTCAATTGCTTCACAACAATCTTCCTACACTTCGGAAACATTATTCTACTAAATCAACGAATTTCAACGATTGTTTCCATACCTGTTCGATCAAAGACCGCTGAACAAACAGAATTGGTCACTCAGTGTAGATTGCTTTCTATGAGCGGCAGGTTATATCAGAGTGACTGGAGTCCACTATGAAAGTCAACGCCGATTTTATTCACGCGACACTTCATCCTACTCGATTGTCTCAATGTGGCGGTTGTGCGGACCAAGATAAGAAAAAAAATCATAGTGGACACTCGATTAGAGCCAACGTGACGCTGGTGAAGGCGAAAGAGTTGAAATGTTGTCCATAATAAAGATCTATGGGGCTTCGTAGCCAGGCGGTTGCGATGCTTGTTGCTGCGTGCGCTGTCTATACTCCGCCTCTCCTCAACACTCTACGTTGGTCAATAACGGACGTCCTATGTAGCGCCAAAACCAGGCTATCAGCAGTATTGCAAGATTCGGATCAGCCAGTATTCTGCGACATTCGAGAAGGCGAAGAAAAAAACGAACTGAATGGAGGAAGTAGAGATATCCACACAGTGGAAAATAACATAGAAAGGGTGTGAGGGCAGATTAGTAGTGTGCTAAAATGCTAAATAAAGATCTATGATATACGACGATGAAAGATGATGGTTTCTTTTCGGATAGAAGAGTGCTATTTTTGAGCCTATCCTTTTGATGGATAAGGGCTTTTTATAAGAGTGTTAATAATCATTCGAAAGCACAAATGTCTGGCTGGCGCCATACATAGCTGGTTTTCGAAAAAGTCCTTTTGAAGCGTTGTAGAATCTAGAAAAACATTATGTTTCACATGCACCATGCGTTTTTCATTTTATCAGGCTGATATTTCTCTGGGCAAAACTCATTCTTCAGATTGCTAGTACTCTTTCGATGGCATAAATCTCGAAGAAAGCAAAAATGTATTTGATCTTCAAAGCCCTTTTGATAGTTCTATAGGAGAAAGAAAACTTTTATGTTTTACATCGTGCAGGTCAGAGCTTTCCCTTCGAACTAACATTCGAAAGCGTTAGGCTCAGTGATTCCAGAGCTGTGCTTGTTCTCTGGAAAGATCGCTTCACTGCAATGTAGCAGGGAATATAAGATCAAGATTTACGTATTCGGCGCGCTCGTCTTCTGGTTAATTTAAGGATAGGGAGTGGGGCGATCGACCAGTGGCTTAGCACGTTGAAGGGTGCAACTTGTTATTCAATTAGGAATTTTTTCATCATAATGGAGGAAATTTTAGATTAAACGATGCGCTCAAACACTACGAAAGTTTCTCTACTTACGCATATGTTTTTCGTGCTTCAAGCAAGTTATGTGCGTGATAAAAATGAAGGCGCTCCTTGGATGTGATAAAAGTATTTTTATGGATGCTGAAGCTTCAGAAAAAGCCTTTTTCAAAAACTGTGCTGCGCTAGCTCGAGTTTTAAACTTTCAAACACTCTCATGCAAAGTTCTTACCTAGTGAAAGGATAGGCTTAGAAATCGAACATGAACCTGATAATGGTATGCAAAACTTTGAAGTTTAGCCTGCGTTTCATTCTACCAGGTGATAGAAACTGCTCGGCAAGAGGGAAATTTCATTATCAGCAAATCTTCAAACTATTTCTTGTATGATTTATGGTGCCTATAGCTCATAGCAGCAGCCAACGCGAAATACCGATGAAATGGGTAATCCAAAGGCACATCCTATCCCAATTCATTGCATGAACACCAAAGCAAATCTGTGGTATAATTCAAGCATTGTTATAGGTAGGCTAGGGTTACGATAGTTGGAAATAAAAGCTCTGACACCTTTTTTATTCAAGTCTTTCATTGACGGATTTTGTGTCGTATGTCTTTGGTAGGCTCACCATCACCATAGCAAAAAGAAAGCTGTTTCACAGTGTCAAACTTTGACGGACTTCGGAAGATACAGCTGCACACAAATTGTACACGTTTTAAACTTTCCTCTGGTTCAAAAGCAGCATCCACGGCGAAGTCCTGAAGCTTGAAAGCAGAAAGCGCATTGCAACCTGCACTTGTATGTTGCACAAGATCGAATACTCTGCATCTCTGAAGCCGCACGGGAGGAAACAAGAGCTGAAAGTTTACGTGTAAATGCAATACAGCTCGCATTTTTGAAAGTTGGTACAAGCTGCACAAGATCAAAACCAGTGCGAGAACTGAGATTTGAATTTGTTGATAATGCCTCACCATAACTTTCGTAGCAGACCATAAGAATTCTCACTGGAAGCATCTTGAATTCTTCTTCTAGAGTTTGAGGTGCAATCAACAGCATTGAGAGAGCTACACCTCAAGAAGCAGATAACATGACAGTGCTTTTCGAGCTAGGGGCCATGAACAATATACATCTCAATGGTCCACATAACTTATTTCGTGCACTGAAGTTTCAAAAAGCATGGATTGAATCCTCCATCTTCGTACAGTGTCGTATTCAAAGCGAAAATAGAATATCATAGTAAAACTATACGTCGCTCAGCAAATCTGCTAAACACGGAACTGCCACAACGAGGAACTGCTTATTCAGCTCCAATCACTGTTTGTGAAAAACTCATAACAGGGCGAATATTCTACACTGCTGCGGCGGTGCTTACGATCTGTTAGTGGCAGCATAGAGAACAGAATTATTTTGTCCGGTGCAAATTTCAGCAAACATACTACTTGTGGGATGAGCTTTCCTTTCTTCGACTATGTGTAATGTCAATCGTTTAAGACGTAAGAGGATTCATTGGATTCATTACAACCCCTCACCTGCTGAGCCCTGAGTAAAGGTTTTCCAAACTGACACTTCCGATCGTCGTATAAATATGTTGCCAGATGAGCTCTTGTACTATACAATCGTCAGACTGTAGTAGTAATAAGAAAGGTCACTGGTTAGGTGAGCACTAATTCGATTGCTTTATCAGTCAAATACCACAAAATGAGGCTAACCAATTTCCGCTCTGTATCGTTTTTAGAAAATAAACAAAACAATTTGCCTTGAAGTGTTGTCAAATGCATGGAGGCCTACGTTTAGCGATAATGTTTCTGAACAGAGCAGCTCTCTTTATGCCAGGTCTATCAACTCAATTGGTGCTACTACACTGATCCGCCCTTGTAATTACGAGGATACTTACTACCTCACAAATAACAAATCAGTGTTTGTCTACCAATTATAATCTGTGATTTAGAATGGGTAAGAAGTTTTTTGAGAGAAAATACTTTGATCACAATAAACTGAATACTTTGCCGAATTTGGTAGAGCATTCCAATGCAGTAATCAATTACATTGCCTGTGAACTGAATCTTATCTCCCATGCCAAGCATTACAATTGACCACAGAACCGCAGTGAGATCAAATGGCTGCGCGTGGATTTATTTTGAAAATGTGGAGGGGTTGGGTTCCCTCAAAAGGGATTGGCTAAGACGAAAGGACTGTGCAACTGACGAGGTTTAAGGCCCAAGCACGCGTATTGCACCGTATAGGTGTTATTGTACTTTAAGCGTGGTCTCAAGAGAGCACTCAAAACGAACGGTATAATACTTCATAAATGTCAGCCAAGAGAAATCGAGTGTACAACACTGCCATTTAGTGATTTCTTTCACTTCACTGCACGTCTGATGAGTGCGTCTTCGTCTCCTTTATGTGAGGGATTTGTTCCACCCAAGACGGATTGGCTAAGACAAAAGCCACTGTGCAGCTGAAGAGACTGTCATGGGAGAAACACGCGTAGTGCCAAGTATAAGTGACCTCAAGAGACCACATGCATGGCTCAACAAATCATCAGGCATAATGCATTTTAAAAATATCCATCGATTTTGACCTGACCACATTGTTTATTTTGGGATTACTTCGAAAACCAAGGATATGAAGTGACTTGAACTGATCTGCGAAAACAGCTGTTCAGGTTTGGGACTGTTATGCAAATGGAATGAGCTCAATATACAAGTTATGCAATCAAATTTTGTTTTATTAGCACATGATGGAGAAACTGCGAGAAACCGGAGGCGCTCCACAAGCAAGTACTTTGGGTGAGGAACTTGGAACGTCGAAAAAAATTGAGTGAAGCCTTTATTCAATACCACGTCAGTCGCGTTCTTTACTACTTCAAATTATTTCCCTCATCTCGACACATCGGCAATTTCACCAAAACGTAGGAGTTGTCTATTTCTTGACAAGATCCAATGTCTTTATGCAGTTATTTCTTCGACGAGCGAGTCTGATGCGTTTTTCTTTCACTTATTCGATTTGTTGGATTCTCGGTGTAATCTTATTTCTTGCCTAATTGGTGAAGCCGTCAGTGAATTTTTGTAAAAGTTCTCACATTGGTTATCAGGCAGCTTCTTCATTAACAAACGAGATTTCATTGGCCTACTATTCGTAGTAGGCTAATATGCACATCAAGACTCAATTATAGCTATTTTGGCTTCTTGCAGATTTCTCGCTAAAAACGTTTCGCATCGAAACTTGTGCCTCAACTTTCAAAACAACGGCTTACGATTTCTTATATTGATTGTGGATTTTCTCAAGAAGGACCTTCGTAACGTCAATGTTTCTGCAGCTGCAATACTTTATTTTGAAGAGGGTCAAAATTTCATGTAGCAAAACCACAATAAAATGGTGGTATTGAATTTGAGGTGTGCCAGGAAATGGCGCATTTGCCAACATTTCGTCCCCGGATTTTTTTGGCACCCGTTTTCATTGAAATATGCTTTACAATACTTCTCATTAATTGATTTCGGTGCGTTTCGAAATAACGGAAATTGTTTGTGAGTAGGCAAATGAGTCGTCAGTCACCATGAGTGGTCGGGCAAATGTGCCTCAGTGCCGCGTTTTTACTCACCACTCAATTCTCTTAGGTATATTGAAAAATATCATAACAATGTGAAATGCATTAAAATACTAATTCCGAGTATCAGTAATTAGAATAGCTGTCAGCTCAACTGGGTTTATAAAGCGAAATCGCATACCCGACCAAACCTGTAAAAGGTTGGTGGCTTATAGCTAACATTGTGATGCTGAAGAATGAGTGGTCGGGCAGATGTGCCTCAGTGGTGTAGTAGTAGAGCACGCGTCCCCGGGTAGGATGAACGTTGGTTCGATTCCCGCCTGAGGCCGCGTTTTTGCTCACCACTCAATTCTCTTAGGTATATTAAAATTGTTTGCTTTTGTTTTTTTGTTTGTTCTGTAGGATTTTGTTCTAAAGTATTCATACAAGAATGACATCATGTACGTATGAATGCTGAGTCCTTTACTGCTCTGTGAACCATGTAATGTAAAAAGTGAACAGTTTGACTGAGTCTATAACGCTTGCTTGAATTTTAGGAAGTAAAAATGAACACGGAAAGACTTTCTACCGTCATCTTTATGATTTAGCGGTTGGTCATATTCCAGATAGTGTTCACCTGTAGACTGATGCCTGCAGGGCAAAGTAATAAGCAGAAAACTGCTATTTTCTACACAAATTTTCTAATCTCAAATGGAAATTTACAGAGCTCCAATAGTAATAAGTATATCTGACCTTTCATAAGTATTCGGAACGTTATAATACGAGGCTTTTAACGAAGGAGTTTTGTATTCAAAGTGAAAAATAGGCTTAGAACATCGATTAAGATAGTGAGTTGATGTCCAATGACTCACTACAAAAGCTACAAAGATCTACTGAAACGAGCACCAGGACCTTCACAGTCAGAGGCTTCACCTTGCCTGTTGCAATGGCTTACACTACGCTCATAGCCTCTGCTCAAGTTTCTGGGATTGCAATTAGCAAAGAAGTAGCTCAGGCCCTTGTACAACGTCTTGGTTTGTCTTATGATGCAAGCACTGAGTACGCAGCGGATGTATTTTATGTGTTCTGTTCCTTTTTCGCGAGTTGCGGAAAGAGTAGTCAAGTTACAATTTTCTAGAAAATCGCAGTCTTCTAGTGCCAACATTTGCACAACATCACATTATTTCATTGAAAACACTCCAAAATACTCTACTAAACAGAAAACTTTGCTCTCCAGGTCCTTAACGTTCTCGAAATGCGATCTCGTAGCGCATTCTTGCCTGATGTTGTAATCTCAGGCATTTTGAGTTTTTGTCAGTTTTTATCGTAATCATAAAAAAGAATGTCAAAATTTAAGACTTAACTTCTTACAGAAGACGACAAGGCCAATGCGTGTATTATTGTCAGCAATACAGTCACGAAAATATGCAAGATGATGGCGAAGTGGGTTCTAAAAACGACATGCAACAAACCTATGTGTCGCTGATGTTAACGGCACACACTTGATACTTTCAGAGACTCTCTCAATTTGAATGCTTCGGCTTCTTACACTTTATTTTTGAAGAGAACTCTGTATAGACCACAAATATCATCATGGCTAATTGGTAGAGAATGATGTGGCAAGGTGTGGTAAAGCGAGCAGTTGGAATGTTGACATCGGGTTCGTTGGGTCGTACTTTTTCTCGGCTTCTGGCACTGTCGGCGTAAAATGAATTTGAATTGTGATGTAATTCTTAGAAGCAATTTTATATAACCAATCTTTAACGTAGTATTACAGCACTAGTGAACTGGCAAGTTAGATGAGCACTGATTGATCTATGTCATCCAATAAATTACATCAATACCTGTAAAGTATTGAGTTTGAAATTTGCACTTTTCTATTGAAAATGAAAAATTCGCAAATAAATCTCGCTGAAAAATTTGTCTTATGCTCATGAAGGATAAGAATAGAGCTCTTAGTGTTGATCAATCCCTAATAGATACGCCGTGCATCCGTTTACAATTTTTACTTTGTTTAAGATGGCTGTTGCATATCTGGCCTTCACAATGACTCGTGGTGGCTTACCGATGTATAAAGTCACTACAGCTATCTTCGACAAGCCTGGAACGATTTTGGTGACGCAAGCGGATGGAGAGCTTGATGATATTTAAGCGCGAAATCAAGCCATCCAACATCGATTGCGTGTCGTAGAAGACCTCTAACCAGTGCGCCACATGGACTTTCCTTAAGCTCGTAGTTGAAAAGAAACTCACTAATGCTTACTACTGACAATGAAAAAAAAATAGTTGGAAAAGGATGCAATAGATGAAGCCAATATAAAATTCAAAAATATCCAAATATTCATAGCTCTCCTGCTTTTTAATACCAAGAATAAACCTACGTTCTCGTAAAAAACATTACTCAGATCCAATGTGGAGGTAGTTCGAGAAAATGGGAAGGAAAGATCCTTGAATCTTGATCAAGGGTGATTTTTTGTGGAGGTGCGGCAGGTCTCGTGGATGACCTTTGGAATGATAGGTAAGAAAGACTTAGTTGTCAATGACATTGGTATAACCACCTAGCATCTGATGTGTTCTCATGCAACTTAAGCGGAGTGGAGGGTATTTGAATTGTGCATTTTACTAGTGCACGTCGTTTTCGCTGACCCGCATTGAAGTATAAGTCCCGAATTTGTTGCGATAACAGCGTTTTGTCTGTGGATCGCAGGAGTGATCGAAACCTCAAAACGTGGGGATGATTGTATCTTCTGATATCCATTATTAACATGCAAAAGGCTCCTCCCTCCTCACACGACAGTGAGCTTGTAGAAGACACAATGCACAAAAATTGTTAAGAGACTTGAGACAAGAAAGTGCTGAATATATAATGCTGCATATTTGGCGTTGATACAAAGAATTTTGCAAGTATCGGTCTTTAGACTAACCATTTCACAAGGTATTTCACGTTAACTCTTGCCATAATCTATGGGGACGACATTGAGTTACACAAAAGTACTTTATAGATATGCCGAGACTGGAATTCTATCAATAGTATTCGGCGAGAATTGCAAGAATTTTTTTATTTTCACCTTCCTAGTAGCAGTGTTATGATGCGCCCACGGTGTGAGTAAAACACTGATTCGACTCCCGTTTGAAACTTAGGTTTTGCACATCATCAAACATCACTCAACATCTTCGGGTATGCAATTATACTAAGCTGAGGGAGAGTCCCTTAACGCTTGCGAAAAATCCAAATTTTATGTTTGTTTCACACAGTATCGGTTATTGTATATTTATGGGAATATCTCAGTAATATTCCCACAAGAAACTCCACCAGTAAAGCTAATTCTAGCGCAACAAATTTTTCCGAAACGTCAAGCTCCGCTGATCATGACCTGGTTCTGGTGGAATTTTGGATTTTGTAAGTAAGTACAAGGCGGACATGATGGTGATTGGATTTTCAATTGAGAAATGATAGATGGTTTCAAACCTGGCTACTTTTGCGGTATAGACTCACTCACTGTTTGATTTTAGGTTTTGCATCTTGGATTTCTTTACAGGAGGTGATCGGTAAAGCGAAGCATCTTTGAGATGGTTATTCGTTGTTGCAATATTTAACTGCCGAGGAATCACTAAAAATTTTCCATCTTTATCGCTAACTGATAGCCTTATCCATTCTTCCCTTATCAATTGCAGAACCTCTTTCATGCCACACTTATGTAGTTCGGTGAGGTTTGACTGAAACCTTTTTGTGCTATAGTGAATGAGTGTTCTAAAAGTTTCTTCCGCATATTTCCGGAATCCTCGCTGGGGTCTTGTTGTCTGTAGAACAGCGGGGGAAGCGGTGGTATTGGTACGACCTTCACTTGCTGTTCACTCCTGTTGATCTCTTCAGCTCTGGCCTTTTTGCGGATTTGATCTTGTAATTCATGCAAGCCACATGCAACCTTACGCAAGAATACCTTAGAAATGGGTTGAGATGGTGAAAAGTTTGGGCTCAATTCCATTAACGAGCGAGCACCATCAGGGAGAGTTGTGCCTCATAACACCGTGGCCCTTGATTTTCTTGGTGCATTATTTGCCTATTATAACTCGCCATGATCTTCATTTGCGGTCTCCGTATGCCTTCTCAAAATCATGTTACGATATACTCAAAAGATCATAGAATTTTCTCCGTAAAGTAACCATGACATTCAACCTAATGGACTAGCAAATCAATTTTGACCCACCAGCTGTTCTCTTCCAAAGGGTGCCTTCTAAATACTGATCACAATAAACATCCTTCGCTCGCGCACTTCTTCGGCAGAGCGTACATCTTGTCTTTTTTGCTTCGTAGACACGAGGAGCGCTTTCATTTCGATATCCACTATTCGATGGCTGTCATTTGGTGCATCACTTAGTGCGTGAAGTCGTAAGACGGCTGGCAATGGGGCAGCGACTGGCACCTAGCTTGGCGATTGTCTTTACATCTAAAGTGGAAGCACCAGTGATGGATCTCCGGCCATTACTCTACTGCAGGTATATAGGTGATTGTTTGGCTTTCTGTGCCACTCAAGAGGAACTGGATAATTGCTTTAGATTGCTGACTGAACAGTCAGAGTGTATTAAATTCACCCGTGAAATACCAAAAGACAATTGCTTCTCTTTTTTGAACGTGCAAATGAACTTAACCGAGAACGGTTACACGGCAAAGTGGTATCAAAGGTCAAATAATAAGAATATTTTGGGTTCACTATCTCTCTTTTTATCAATCACATGCGAAAAGGCGTTAGTAAAAAAACATAATTCGAACGGCCGCCAATGTGTGTAACGGGCAGGAGCAGAGAGCAGAATCAGTGAAACTGGCTTTGGAAATAGCCACTTCTAATGTATACGAATTTGTAACCCCTCGGCTTAAGTTTAGAGGAAACAGTATGTCCTAACGAAATCTCGAATGAAAAGAAAATCCCGTTAATCCTATCGCATTTTTCAAATGACATAAGTACAACTATAAATCGTTGTTTGAAAAGAGCAGATTTATAGAAACCGCTAGTGGCATTGAAATGCCACCGAATACTTTAAGACGCCAGTTAGTTCGCAACCGCTTATATGACTGTCTCTGTATTATGAAAGATTGTAAAATATGTCCTAACGGCAGAGACGGTGATTGCATGAGCGTAGGTACAGTCTACCTAGTCTCTTGCAAAGGGTGTAGCGATAAATATATTGCCGAAACGGCTAGGCCTCTCCACGCCAGCATAGAAGATCACCTAGCTGACAAGCGTCACAATAGATGAAGCACCCAGCTAGGTACGCATGGAGCACAGAAACACGACGGAGTGGATTTGAGATCGATGTCGCCATCCTTGCGCAGGAACAAAAAACATCAAAGCGAAAAATTCTAGAAGCACTTTGGATTAACACCACCAATCCAACTATAAGCCGCAGGGAGGAATGCCTCATTATCACACATGATTTGAGTCAGTATATAAGACTCTTGTCTTGATGGGTAGGGTACACTGCGAGCCTGTGTGACCTCCCTCCGGTGATCTCCACTTGAATCATTCAGTGGTACGCATATAAAAGGCGGTGAGTATGTTGAGAGTTGATTCTGTGCTTGCTGCGGTCGAAAGTTAGGTTTGTCGATTTTTTTCAAAGTAGTATTGGATTGTGGACAATTTGACTATTCCAGGCTTTGAAGAAGGCGAACTGCCAGAACGTCAGTTGTCAAATAAAGTTCATTGCAGACACCTCGTGTTTGCCTAAAACAAGAAAAACAGGTCTTACAATATTATGAGGCTACTTCATGAAGTATGGATTTAATTCGAAGGGTTCCATCATTCTCTAACAGGAAAGGTCACTAACATGATTACAAACTTAGTGGTCAGAACATTCAAAAAACGGTGAACAATCGAAGCTCTCTTATGATCTTTATAGAGGCCTTTCATGAGACTTAGGGCTGTTCCATAGAGATAGCTAATCTAAAAGATTTGAACGCCTTTCATTTTCAATTACACTTATCATGCGTCGGATATGGGAGAACATCTTCACAATGAACGAGCTGTTAGGGATTTAGTAGCACTCAAGCCTTGAATTCCTTTTATGTTTACCATCGAGTTAGACAGCGGATATGGCGATCATCTTAACATGAAAAGGGACTTGCTCATGATAATTCAATAGAATACAAGCTCAACATGCCTCAATGTATATATTCGAGCTGTCGGTCTACTGCATATAATTACTTATTTCATATGGTTCAGTATGATTTTAATGTCTTTTCATTGCACTGCTACTGTTGTACTATTACTTATCCTATTTTCGCATTAGTTAAATTACCATATATAATTTTGCTGCTCATTATTATTGCTGCATAATATCTGTTTTCATCCTAAAGGCCTTATTTAACTATTTACTTCATGTTATTCATGACCAATAAAGAAAGAGTGACGGGAGCGTTTTCTCAAAATAGAATGGAGAGTTCTCCTAGTAATTTTTTGTTCGTCAATTTTCTGGCTGGAAAAACTCTGAATCCGAGCGCATCACAATGTGCACTGGACGTATTTGTCTTCATTGGTGTAATCATTCGACGCAAAAAATCAGAATATTGCTACTGCAATACTTTAACATATACTGGCTGATTGAAGATATTTGTCTCAGAACATATCACAGCTCAATTTCAGTTTCCACTGATAGTGGCCCTTGCCAAGAAGAAATGCTGTCCACTTGGATCCGATGCTAACAGTCGAACCGCTCTGTCCACTACACTTTGCCACATCATTCTCGACCACTTTGCCATGATAATCTTCGTGCTCTACAAAAGAATTTTCCAAAAACCAAGTTGCTTGAATGAAAGCAATTTTAACCAAGAGAGTTCTGAAAATTGTCAAGTGTGTGCCGTTAATAGGCATGGTCCCATGGGGGGCATATGCATATTACACGCTCCATTCTGTCCCATCATTATAGTGCAAATTCCTGTCACCGTGTTGACGACGATTACGCAACAAGTACCATCCATTCATAGGGGGGTGGGGGGCATTTCTGTAAGACGCTACTTGTCCGCTTTTCTATAACTAGAAAAAACTGAAGAAATCAAATTCTGTAGCTTTCGTAGCTTTCAAGACCCTTCAAACTAATAGCTGTCATATTAGATACTTCGTCATTACCAAAAGAAGAAAAAACTAGAAAATAGTTTAGCTTTGAAGGCTTCAACATCAGTACCATTAAGATAGCTTTTCTTACATTGAATATTTTCTGGTACTTCTTCAAAAGTTTTTATTTCAACAAGAATAGTGAGCATATTTTTTTGAATCGGTAAACACGTTTCTTTTGTCTTTCAACGCCTATACCTCTGCATGCGGATTTTTAGTACGTTTGGGAAAAAGTTCTGAGAAAATACTTGTAACTTTTTGAGTGTCGGATATTATTTGTGCTTTTGGTTCCATTTGAAAGCCCGTCTTCTTCCGCGTTGGTTGGTATATAATTTATCTACTTATCTTGAGACGGAGTTAAGAAACGAGCAAATTAGGTTGGTGTTGATGTACGAATGGCTGTTGGGTTCAAATGTGACGGTGGCAACTAAATGCCTCAAACCGATCGGAAGCGGAATCGATCATTTGCCGGAGAAGTTTCAGAAAGTGCTTGAAGTTGAAGGGGAGTACTTTGACTATTAGTTTTGTCTTTGTTCGGGTGTAATAGGTGCACAAGTAAATGTTCTGCAAGAATTATGGCAACAGGCAAAGTTGTTAAGCCTGTGACGGTGAGGGTCACATTACTCGCTGTAACGAAATCTCGTAGCTCTCCTAGTGATTAATCAATAATGAATCACTATATCAAAAATTTACGATGAGAAAATCCCCTTTCTCATTCGAAACTCAACATCATCATAGAGGGCTCCAACTATATGTATATTGAATAGTGACGGTGCGTTGGATATATAAATTCTTATCAGATTTACGGACTATGTGAAAGATTGGAAATATCTCTACTATGAAACAATCTTTATTTACTACCTTGACCAGCAGGCATCACTCCACATTCCAGCACTGTCGAGACTGTGTTCAGCAGCGATATCATAATGGGAATAGTTCGGAGACTGTCCATGTTTTAAACATACTTATTTTTAGCTGATAAAAATACATATTTTGTTGATCACCCTAAGTGAAAAATTGTAAGTTTTTAGATCGCACGATTCACAATGTAACGACATCTTTGGCACTCAGTATTTAACGTTGTCTTGAAAGCTTATTGACTTTTCCAGGATTATCAGAGATTTCAAACTTTTATTTGTTACGAAATTCACCGGAGCAAGTCTGAGGAAGGACCTACTACTGCGAAGCACACAAGTACGTTGTTAAATGCATGTGAAATGTTGAGCAACGGAAAGAGTGAATGCACCGCTTCCGGAAGTGACGCTGCTCAAATTTGCTTCCCACGTTCTCATTTCTGATACTGCAAGTACTCGACTTTCCCAAGGACTAAAATATTAGTAATCGGGAAGACGCGAAATCTCATATTTCCCTTCAAGAGAAAATTCGTAAAGGAAGTATCAGTAGATTTAAACGAAACACAGCATTTACCACAATTGTTTTTTACAACGTACATTGAATAGAAAAAAGATGACGTTTCATAATCTTCAATCATTTCATAAATCTCTCACATTTTTACTCCGATGATAGAAGTCTTGTTGGCGGAGAAAACGACCGACAACTTAAGTAAGAACTTATACAGAATTCCTTCAACAGATGTGTTTTTTGCACACTTTCAGGTTATGTGCAGATTGAAATGTTAGGGACGGAAAGTACCATGACTTCGGATGAATGTCCTTGACTTATAGTTGCAGTTAGCCGTCAAAGTTCTTCCGCGTACCAAAAAATTGGGATTATAGCTCAAAGCGTAAAGTGCTTATCTTGTTTCCTCTCATTCCCTTCGTTAGCTCTGCATTTCGGTCCACCGCAAAAGAATATCGTAGCGTTATCGTTTGAATTCTCCGCACATTCCATGTCGATACTCACCTAAACAAGGAAAAATAAAAGCTTATCTGCTATTGATAGGCAAAATTGTAGAAGGAAACTCTAATTTGGATAATATGGTAGGTTACTAATTCTTTGCCAGCTTTGTCAGTTTATGTATATACATCATAATGACTTCACTTCTCCAATTGGATATAAGTGTTTCAAATATTAAGCATTTTGTAATTCCCACCCCGTTCTCACCGCATCTGTATCGGATGAATTTTTCTACCCACTTGCGACCTCAAGCAGAAAATTTTCAGTCTTTGCTTTCCTTACAGTATGTAACACTAACTCTTGTAAGAGCAATCAGTATCTTCCACATCGCCTTCACGTTTCTATGGAGTGAGGAATAAGTGACGACAATCACAATGACTAGTGATGGAAGCTGTCATTTAATATTCAGCCGTTTGCCGTCCAAGTCCTTGTGTGAGCCAAAGGGCTGGGATTATAAGAAGAAAGGTAAGGCGATCACTCTTTTTCCTCATTTTCTTTGCGATTTTTCATTGGGATCTGCCGAGAACCCCTACCCATAGTGTACCTCTCGGGTCACACGTACATCCGAGAAAGATATCATTCACTTGCACCAAATGAATTAATAACATATTTGACGGTGATAATAATAATATCCTGAAGAGATTTGGCTATCAACTCAGAAAACTGGTATCATCTTTTACGCTTATCAGCCCATTTCTATTCAGCGTACCGATCTCACTTCTTCACATGGAATCAATGTGCCAGATGTGAGACATCTTTCGCTTTCCAAACCGCTGTCATCTCAGCCATGCTAGGCTCTGCCTTCCACCCGTTTGCAAACCAAAGCACGATATATTTCTCTTTTCCTCACTTCCACATCAACTTGCAATAACTTATTTTCAATGCATAACTTTTTTTCAATGCAGCTAGCATATCTCGTAACATTGAACTGTTACAAAGTAAGGTACCAGTGATACAAATTTCTGACTCTATCCTCGCTCAATAATTCCCCGTTTGCCGTTAATAGTCTGATATTCAAGCACAGAAGCACGACGGAGTTGATTTTGAAATCGAAGTCACCATCCTTGCGCAGGAGCAAAAAACATCAGCGCGAAAGATCTTGGAAGCATTTTGGATTAATACGACCAATCCAACCATAAACCGCAGAGAGGAATGCCTTGTAAACACTCGTGATATGAGCCAGTATATAAGACTGTTGTTTTGATGGGTAGGGTGCATTACGAGCCTATGTGTCTCTCTTGCCGGTGATCTCCACTTGGATCATCCAGTGGAACACATATAAAGAGCGGTGAGTATGTTGAGTGTTGATTTTTGCTTGATGCCATTGAAATCTAGGTCTGGTGATTTTCTCTAAATAAGTAATGGAGGTGTTTGACTGATTGTATTGCAAACATTTTGACCTTTCCAGGCTCTGAAGAAGGCGAACTGCCGAAACGTCAGCTATCGATATAAAGTTTAATGTAACACCTCGTGTTCTGCTCAAAGAAGAAAATCAAGAGTCCGATATTCATTTACGCTGTCTAACAGTCCAACATGAAAGTACCGAATTCCTCTAAAACATCATATGCTTTCCGTCTTTCCAGCGATTTATACGCTTGTGAAAAAATTAAGCGCACATTGATCGTAAAACATAATGTAGTTTTATATGTTATAGCACAATAAAAGGGCTTTCAATAAAGGACTATTCAGCGCAAGAGATCTGAGCTTCTGAATGATGACTAACAATCGTCTGAAAAATTTTGTTCAGATAAAGAGGTCGTTTCTTTGCTTGAACTAGGGTAACCGAAAAGAGCCCAATATTTCGTGATGATGCTAAATTATGTGAAATGATTTGAACTCAAAGATTTTTTTCTAATATGTGTACCACTACATTCGCAAAGACTACTAAAGCTGATAAAAAAATTGTCCAGCCAAGAAGGGCTCCTGTGTTAGCGTTTTGTGGGGTGTATGACTATCTTTGATTAATACGACTCGTATTTCGTTGATTATGAGATTTTGAGTAGGAGAAACGTGAAGAACAACCATTTATCTTGAAAAAGAGCCATCTTAAAAAGCCATACGATGCGTGAAAAAAAATTTTCCATAGTACTTCCTTTCAAACACAGTCTTCATCAACATCCAAGAAAATGTTGAAAGTCTGACTCACTGAACGGCATTGTAGCCGTTTGTGCCAATAGCTGTATCGCTGTTTTGTGTAATAACTCGTTGATGTTTTTCCTTTTTTCACAAACGTGATTATCCTCTGAAGATTAAAAATTTGAGCTCTTCAAATTTTCAAAAAAAAAGAATGAGAAGCAACTTTGGACACGAAAGGTGGTATGGGAGAACCCGCCATTCACCCACATCGTGAGCCTTTTGCCTACAATTCACCGTGTCACCACTCTGCCTTCACCCCATTTCGAATTTAAGACATCACTGTGGGTAATCAACCTTCACTGGGTTTGGTCTAGTAAGAATATATCGGTATTAACCTAATCAAGACGACAATTAATTGCTCTATCCAGTTTCTTGACTTGAAATCAGGTCAAGACGGAAGGCTGTGGTATGTTAGAAAATGTTCCAGCAGCTTCAAGTTGTGTGGTATAAGAGGACACGCACGTTGGCGATTTATGACTGAGGACCAAAATGGACTAGGATTAATTCTTTCTTCAAGCACGTGCGCCCAACATGTGAGTGGTCGTCCTAGAGGTTCGGTGCAGCCACGTAGGCTCATATATATATATATATATATATATATATATATATATATATATATATATATATATGGGATAAAGCGTTTGGCGTTGATCAATCTCTGAGGGATGCCTCATGCATTCGTCTCCAATTTGTAACTTCGTTTGAGGTGATTTGATGCATATATGGTTTTAACAATGACTCACGGTGGACTCATGCTGTACTGAGTCAATGCTGCTTATCCTCTCAGACAAGTCTGAAACCAGTTTGGCATCAGTTTGCCGACCCTGGAGGGATGGATAGCTTGGTGAGCCATGGGCGCAAGGTCGAATCACTGACCCAGTGTGCGACGCAGGGTGCCTCCGACCATCGCGCCACATAAGCTCCATGTATATGCATATATATATGCATATATATATATATATTTCGCCAATCACAAGACCATGACGATTGCACTCCGACGCCCTGACGAGACACATGCAACTCTTAGAAGGTCTATGAAAAAGATAATCGACCATACTACTCGGATCTCTTCTCTATCCAGGTCCTCTTACCGTCATATAAATTGAAAAAGGATCCGGTCCTCCCTTCCGAAATCTGGCATGCTAAACCACCGCTGAATAATAGAACAACACTTGGTCCAAACAGAATTAGACCAGAACGCATGAAAATCCTACCGCCAGCTTTCATCAGCACCCAGGCCCGGCTTTTCACTCGCTATCTGTCAGAATTCAAGATTCTCAATCAACGGAAAACCAGCAAGACCGCACTGTTGTTCAAAAAGGGAGACGTTCACGACATAGGCAATTATCGCCCAATCTACGCTGTCCGTTATCTATAAACTCTTTACGAGAGTCATCCTAAACAGGATTGACAGAACACTGGACGAAGGACAGGCATGCGAACAAGCAGGGTTCCGAAAAGGATTTAGTACCATAGACCACAACTTACACGACTACAAAGCCACTCCGTCTGACTTTCATCGATTTGAAGAGATCTTTGAGTCAGTGGAAAAATAAACTGTTATAGAGGTTTTGGATAACCAGATAGTCCTTATTCGGTGCATAGTGGTCCTTCGCAAACCATATAAAGATTTCGCAGCCAAAATGTCTCCATTCCACGGCAATATCACCATAGAAGTAAGAAGAGGGGTTCGATAGGGCGATACAATTTCGCTAAAATTATTCACCGCCACACTCCAAAACGTTATGTGAACATTAGATTAGGACGATATGGGAGTGAAAATTGACGGTCGACAATTGAACCATCTTCGCTTCGCTGGTGATATGGTCCCACAACACCAAGTGTCAGCCAAGCGGAGCGAATGTTGACCGATTTCGTCAACGCCTGTGGAAAGATTGGCCTCCAACTAAATCTAACGAAAGCGGTGTTTATGTGGAACGGATGGGTTTTGTATGCCCCATTTACGTTCAGCTGAACGAACATATCCGAATGCTCCAGTTACGTCTATCTAGGTCGTGAAATCAACATGATGAACAACCTAGCTCCAGACTTGAGCAAGAGAAACGAGCGGCTCGGGATTTGTTTATGAGAATCGAGGCTGTAGTGGAAGGGACAAGGAACATCCGACTCCGCGCCAACCTTTTCGACTCGACGATTATCCCTGCCCTAACCTATGCGGCAGAATCCTCTTTGCTACGTAAGCAAGATGAAAGAACACTTGGCGTTATTGAACGCGCAATCGAAAGGTTGATGTTAGGAGTATTTCGCATGTCGCAAATCAGGGAAAGGATCCGAAGTTCCAACCTACGTCGGCTATCCAAGATCAGAGACGCCGTTTTACACGCCAAGATATCGAAAATAAGGCGGGCTGGGCACGTGATGCGCTTCAACGACAACTGATGGACGAGAGCCGTTATGGGAAAACGGAAGTGTTGCTGGTGCCCGCTTTAGTCTCTCGATGTTGAACGGGACGGCAGGTGATACAGGTGATATGTTTGAATAATATCTATGTGGTATATATATATATTTATATATATATAATATATGTATATGTATATATATTCCAATAATACTCCAAGACACCCACTGATATAGCAGTGCTTTGATGCTATGACCATATATGCGAGAATACTGAGTGATAATGATATGCTAAACTTTTAACTTCGAACAGGAAGTCGAGTTTGCGTATCACCCCATACCGCGGTCGCATCATAACACTGCTATGAGACAGGTGGGTAGCCCAAAGACAGACACGCTTCCAGTTCGTTGAATGAACTCCAAAGCTAAACCTTGATATAATTCATGCACATTATAGGTAGACAAGGAATACCATTAGTTGGAAATGAAAGCTCTAACACTTTTTTATTCAAGTCTCTCATTGATTGATTTTGTGCCGTATGTCTTTGGTAAGCTCACCCGGTATGAAAAGTTTTCGCGATGTCAAACTTCGACGAACATTGGAAGATACAGCTATCCTCAGGTTATATAGGTTTGAAACTTTCCTCGGGTTCATAAGCACAATCGACGACAAAATTCTGACCAATGTTGCAAAGCAGGACACGCATAGCAGCCTGCACTTGTATAATATATGAGTTCAAATACTCTGCATCCGTGAATTTGCAATAAGGAAGCATAGAACTGAAAATTGATCTGCAAATGCAATACACCTTACACGGATGATAGTTGGTGCAAGTTGCACAAAATCAAGACCACTATGAAGGCTGACATCTGAATTTGTCATTATTTCCTACAGCATGACTTCGGTAGCATGCCACAAAGTCCCCATTGGAAGCAACTTAAATTCTTCTTCTAGAGTCCAAGCTGAAAACAACAGCATTGCGAGGTAATAACTCAAAAGTCCGACTCTTTTTAAACCTGAGCATGAGTGAAGATGTAAAAGTTCTTGCGAACTGGCCTTCTTTCTTCATAATTTTATGGCTAACGTTTTGGAGACAATGCCTTCGTCAGAAACTAGACATATATATCACACCAACCTCAATGCTCGATTAATATTTCGTGTGCATCAAAAATCCAATTGAAAAGAATTCAACAGTCTAGTCATCTCGAGAAGCCCCACCTCATTCAAGCTATTTGGAAGATGTCACTGGCCTTGTATGACTCACTTTGAAAAAGGAACCATACTCAGACTAGAGATAAATCTGAGAGGTGCCATATCACTTGTCATGTTTAGGCATTCTCCACTCCTGTTCATTTTTGGACTTTTGCAGTGTCGAGGCTTCGCGGGTTTTCGCTTTGATGTTTTCGACTCTTACCCCACGATTCTTAATTCCACATAAAAGTCCACAATAACGCGTTTTCTACTCTATTGGACCCTAAAGACTTACTTTTTTACCTGTTGGCTTTCCCATATAGGAGTTCTCTGATAAGGATCCAAAGCGGTCTTCCCGTCTCGTCCGTGTATTCTTCACTGCATGTCGTGGTGCAAGAGATCTGGTATATTGTACCGGAATTAATGCAATCTCCGTCTCTACCATCAGACATACTAACATTTTTCAGCCTTACGTAGACAGTAGTACCAGCGTTTCCAAACCAATTAGCGATGTAAGTTATAAGGTGAAATTCCTATGATTATAACGGAGTTTCCCCGATGAAGTGTAGTTTCAAAGACATCTTCTCCTCTAGGTTTGGAACAACACTGTTTCCTTATTTATGCTATGTGACCTGTCTCTCCTATTTGACTTTACTGACCTAACTTCAGTGGCTGCTCTTTCGTAGCCATTCTAAATAGCTATCTGCCGTGCCAATCGTAAAGACTCCCCTCTGTCCTCCCAATCATCTTACAATCACTTGCAGCCATTCGGTACATATTTGAAAGTGCCCTTTTCGTGTGTAAGGGATGGGATCAAAAGTATTTCACTAATATGTTTTCTTACTTGGTTTGCGATAGCATTTGTTATGTGGTCACTTTTGGAAAGATGAATTTGAACGTTCAAAAATGGAAGCCAGTTATCTATGCTTCTCCCGCGTGAGCTTTATGTGCTATGACTGCCTATTCAGAAGATCAAAACATTGTCCACCTCCTCTTGTGTCGAGCAGATGATAGGACAATCATCTATGTATCGACAGTAGAGTAATGGACCATGACCAAGAACTGGAGCTTCCACCTTGGACATAAAAGCAATGGCAAGGCTCGGTCTCAGTAGTTGCCCATTGCTAGCTCTATAATTTGTGCAAATTTTCTTCCCAATCACTTTAAGTGAACAACTCACGCATTCGCTTAAAAGGGTCATGAGTTATTGAATTGGCATGGCATATACATTTACTCTCAATTCATTTTCTACTAGCAATTCGTGAATTGCTTTTAGTGCGAAGTCATTCGACACGTTCGTGTGAAGAGCTCTAACATCGAATGACTCCATTACACACGTGTGATTTGGCGTGCAAGACTGAGGTAATCCAAGAAGATTTAGGTGTTTGGTAAATGAGCTGCTGTGAACTTCAATAATTGTGACAAAATGAGGCTCAAGACTACGTTATCTTATCCGTCGGCCAGCTTACACCGCTAATGATCAGTCTAACTATAAAAGCTCAGGGATCGGTAGACGTTAGATCGTGATTAGAGGTGAGCTTATGTGGTTTGATGAGTGTGTATAGGACGAGACAACTTGATAAATCATTCTTGAGCTGACGGTTTATCGATTGTTGTGCATCAGCTGCCCTTGCCGTTTTGACCCAATATCTATTCAATTTTCGGTATTGTGCTTTATATTCCCCCTCAAAGAATGGCCGATAAAGAGTTACATCCTAGATGTTTCTTCGTTATTTAAATATCCGACTGACAAGGAATAACTACAAATTTTTAACGTTTATCACTAAAAGATGACCACCGAATTCTCTTAACTTTTATTTGCTTCCAAATTCGGCGCATACCATGTTTTTTCGTGAGTTAAGTTCGAATTGATTTTTTATATCAGTACTTATTCAGAATACGAAGAAATCTGTTCGGAAATAAAAGGAAAGTTGAGTTCACTTCAGTATCAGGTTATTGTTGTCTGAAGAACGTTCTTGAAAAAGAAAGCAGAATGCCTGAACATAACAAATAATATAGCACCTTTTCTCAGAATAATGTTCAGGTCTGAACATGGTTCATTTTTCAAAGCGAACTAAACAAGACCGGTGACTCCTCCATAAAAGCGTAATTAAGGTAGCGTTTTTTTTAGAATGACTAGACTGTTTAATGCTTTTCTAGTGGATTCTTCATGCATACGAAATATTAAACGAGCAATAAAGTATGGTATGTACGTCTAGGCTCTAAATAAAGCGTTGCCGCCGAAACGTTAGACATCAAATTTTGAAGAAAGAGAAGCACCAACCTTGTGCAAGTTTCAACTAAGGAAAAGAACATTGAGAGGGTTGCAGCTAAAGGACCAGTTACAACGCAATTTTTTCTAGCTGCGGACTATGGACAGCATACACTTCTTAGAGTCCACATAACTATATAAGTACACTGAAGTTTCAAAAAGCACTGAGTGAATCCTTCAATTTAGTATAGTATTGTCTTCAAAGTGAAACGAGAATGCTTCAGCGAAATTCTACGTTGCTCAGCACTTCTGTTGAAACGCGGAACTGCTATATCGCGGAACTGCATTTTCAGCTTCAATTAGCGTTCGTGAAAAACTCGTAATAGGGTCAATTATTCTACAGCGGTGACGACATTGTCTACGGTTTGTCAGTTTCGGCATACAAAGCAGAAATTTAGAGTTTCGCGTTAGGCACATCTCACAATAACACCAGTTTTGAGATGGCCTTTCCTTTCTTCGACCATATGTGTAATGCCACTCAGTTGACCTCAAACCCTCAAAGACCTCAAAGCATCCATTACATCTCCTCATCTGCTGAACCCAGAGTAAAGGTCTGTCAGGGTAACACTTCCGAGCCGTCGTTCTCAAGAGTTAATCTGCTGACAAATGAGCTCTTCTACTATCTATTCGCCAAAATGTGGGAGTAGTAATAAACGGTCACTGGCATTAGTGAGCACTACCTCGATTATTCAGTAAGTTGAAACCAAAAATGCGACATCCAATGTACTGCACTGTATCGTTTTTACAAAACAAGCGACAGTATCTGCCTTCATGAGTAGTTGCGAAAAAGTTCTCAGATGTATTAAAGCCTAGGTTTACC
>JAHQIW010000855.1:0-18794 GCA_019055375.1 Parelaphostrongylus tenuis | reverse complement strand
TTACATTATTGTCAAAACGTTTTTCTATAATGTAGTTTCTATACAGGTTTTGTTACGGCTTAGAGTTTGCCACTTCTTTTATTCATTGTGAATATTAAATGCTGGTCAACGCGGTATCTCTCGCGGTTTCGAATCAGCCATGCTTGCACGTCTACATTTTGCTTGCTGGCGGGGCAGTCTCCTGTTTTGTCGATTGAAGAGGTCCCGCTTTGAGAATAGTACGAAATCTTCGAAACTTCAGCCTTTCGAATAAATAGTAATGATAGGAACCTCGTATTTTGGCTCATTAAAAAAAAAGAAGGAATAGTACCAAAGTTTTCCATTAGAGAGGCGGTTGTTATAGAGGCGCATAATAAATCGACACATTGAGGACGGATTAAAGGGCAACTACAAAAAGTTGATAATGTGATTTGAAGATGCGTATGAACTGGGTATACGTTGTGTCCAAGAAATAAAAATGATCCGAAATGGATAATGAAGACGGTATTTTTCGGTTATGAAGGAACAAATGAATATTTGACGTTATTCGCTGTACACGAGTTTTTCGTAATAGTATTAGTAATTACTTCTAAAGCCCAAATCTCTGACCGCAGCCCTACGTGGCCGGTGTTCAAAAAATCTCTATTACAACGCTGTAAAATTCAAGAGAAAAAGAAATATGTTTCACGCGACCACGCGTTTTTTCTTATCACGCTTGTATTCGCTGGTTAAAACTCCTTCCTTAGAGCGCTAATACTCTTTCGATAGCATTGTCTTGAAGAACTCAAAAATATGTTTTGATTCTTGAAAAGTTCTTTCGTTAGCTGTGTTGGAAAAAGAAAATATTTGCAGTAATTCAGATTTCTAGTGTTTTTATTGCCTTTTTTTCGGTAGTTTTATGATGTTTCATATATACCTAAAAGAGTTGAGTGGTGAACAAAAAAATATTACTGAAGTAAATCAGCAAATGGAGTATTACTGGAAAGCAAATCTGAAGCATTACTTATCACAATGGTTGTCAGCTTAGCTGGGTTTATGAAACGAAATCGCATACCCGACCAAACCTGTTGAAGATTGGTGTCTGACAGCTACAATAGAGATATTGAAGAATGAGTAGTGGTGCGAGTTGACCTCGGTGGTGTAGTAGTAGCACGCGTTCCCGGTATGGATGAAACGCAGGTCCGACTCCTGTCTGAGGTCGTATTTTTGCTCACTCAATTCTCTTAGGTATATGTGAAAGTATTTGTGTTTTACACCTCGTCGGACATAGCTCTGTCTTTAGACTATTAGTAGTCATTCGATAGCGTAAGTTTCAATGCCAACTTTATGCTTATCTTTTGGAAGGACCGTTTCTTTGCTGTGTAAGGGGAAAATTAGATCGAGTTCCACATATTTGGTGGCTTGTCAATCGACTAATCTTTGGGCGGGGCGATCGATCGATGACCGCCGAATTAGACATGGGGGTGAAACTTGTTTTTCAATTGGGAATTTTTCTCTCCTTTGAAACAAACTCCATTTAAAGCGATTTTCTCAAACACTGCGTGTTTTCTCCACATGTTCACATGCTTTTCGTGCTTACAACGAATTATACGCGTGATAAAAATAAGGCGCACGGCCGATATGTATACATGCATATATATATGCCAGTTCAAATTCAACTTTTTCAACTAAAACGATGTTCATGAGAACGGATGGGTTTCGAATGTCTCATTCACGCTCAACGAAACGAACATCTCGAATGCTCTAGTTACGTCTATCCAGGTTGTGAAATCGACATGGTGAACGGCCTAGCTCAAGAGTATAGCAGGAGGGAACGAGCGACTTGGGAACGTTTTAGAGCATCAGAGGTGTAGTGAAGAGGACAAAAGAACATCCGACTCCGTGCCCACCTTTTCTACTCGACGATTAATACTGCCCTAACGTATGCAATAGAAACCTGGTCGCTGCGTGAGCGGGATGAAAGATCACTCGGCGTTACTGAATGTGCAGTCGAAAGGTCGATGCTAGGAGTTCCTGTATCTCGCAAATGAGAGAAAGGATTCGAAGTTCCGACCTACGTCCAACGATCGAATACTACACGCCAAGATATCTAAAGTGAGATAGGCCGGAGACGTGATGTGCTTCAACGACAACCGATGGACGAGAGCCATTACCGACGGGATTCTTCAAGATATCAGGCACTCTACAGGAAGACCGCCGACCCAGTGGTCCAATTTCTTCACGAAATACTAAAGATTTGGTGCTCAACGAATACCTAGAGGCGAGGAGGACCCACTGGGCTACTCGTGCACGCCATGGGGAAAATGGAAGTGTTGCTGGTGCCCGTTTGAGTCACTCCACGACCAACGGGACGACAGGTTACGCAGGTGATATTCCACTGCAATCGCAACAAGATATCAAAGTGGTACACATTTTTCTGCTTTTTTGTGAGGCAGGAAATACTGAGTGATCTACAACAGTTATTTGGCTGTCGAATCCTTTTCTTAGACTTGCTTGGGGCTTGTAGAAAAAAAATGTGCTTGATTCACAATAGGTCCGACGAATATACTGAAAAGGTAGAGTTCTCATTGCTTCCCTGTTGTTTGAACGATGCAGTATTTGTTGTGAACATGTGTTGTTAGGCGTTGTCTTGGATTATGATTGATCCTATTACTTGATCAATTCAGGTTGAAGTGATTGAAATTGTTGGTGCATTTTTCTCAAAACTCTCCTAACTCTTCGTTGATGTGAGTGCTTTGACAATGCAACAGAAGTGGCTGCTAAAGCTATTAGTCTTGCTCGCTTCTGAAGACACAATATGCTAAATTTATAACGAAATTATATCCATTGAAGAACCTCGCTCGCTGTCATTGTGTTTATAAAGGGTGACCCAAGGCATCTCTGTGTCTATCGTCCGATGTGTGTGTTGAGTATACTTTATGGCCTATTTACGAGCATTATCCTTCTGTAAAAAGAGCGCATGTGGCGCAGTGGTTAGAGGTGCTCTGCGTCTACGAGGTCGATGGTTCGACCCTGCGCTCATGGTTTACCAAGCCATCCATCCCTCCGTTGTTGGTATATTGGCACCGGAATAGTCCAGACTTGTCTGGGATGATAAGAAGCACTGACTCGATAAAAGCGGAAGGCCACTGCGAGTGATTGTAAAGGCCGAATATGCGTTCAATCAACTCAAGCGAAGTTGAAATTAAAGACGAATGCATGGCGTATCCCTGAGGAATTGATCAACGCAGGAGCTTTATCCTTTTACCCTTTCCGGAAATGAAGGGCTTTAAGTGAGCATAATCAGTTAAACAAACAGGACAGAGATTCTGCTACATAAACCACATGGAAACCGTGTCACAGGTCATAGTAACTGTCGCGTACCATCTGGTTCTCCTTTTAACCTTATCGACTTTGGAAAAGCGTTTGACAGCGTCAAAACAAATGCATTTCTGTCAGCACTCGTGGACCAAGATGAATATCCGTCCCATAAATGAACACTAATTAACATATGGGGATTCAGAAACAATATATGGTTTTCCATTGTTCCCTCATCATACTCATAGGAAAGGGTCTGACGAGGCGACATCTTGTCAAATCTGTTCATTGCTGCAGTAGAGTGGAAATGAAGACACTCGAATGAGACGGGAAAGACATACGTATTGATGGAAGATTCTTAGCAAATTTTCTTTCATGAATGATACCGTCATTTTTTCGGGGAGTACCACTGAAACACAAACGGCACTCAAAAATTCCAGTGAAGCGAGAAAATGGTTTAACTGCGTGTATATAGGACAAGAAGCTAATGCCGGAAAAACCTATGATGTGAAGTTGACGAAGTCGAACTGTATGGTCTTGCGTGTAGTAATCACATTGTTCGCTTCGATAGACTGAAGTGTCCACAACGTTGAAAAAGCAGTAGGACACCCTCGATGACCTTGGAGTTGCGAAGTTCAATTACATAGTCAATAGTCCAGCTGGCTTAACTACCCATAACGACTCCATTCAGTTTTCCCTAAACAACACACGGGCCTGAAGTTGACTGACATGTGACCGGTGAAGACACACCAGGCTACCGCATACCGCTTCATGATATTACAAGGGCATCGTGACTTCGAACTATTAATTTGTCGAATTATGAAGGGCACCCGTCGCGATGAAGTCTCTAACGTTAATTTCTTCGTTAATATTTACTGGTCATAACTCTTGTTTGACTTCGATTTGATGTCGAATACATGGCGCACATCTCATTGAATAATCGACGTTGAGTGTTTTTTTTTTTGCTCTTCAACCACTGTTCCTCTTTTATGTTCGAAAAATGCCAAGCAAGAACATGGAAATTGGCATTTGTCATGACCTGGTGTTAAAGCTTATACTTATTACTAGCAAAGTCATGATTCTGTACTTTCCTGAGCTCCTTGGAAGTTCTGTTCATGATAAATCGTATTTGTTAGACACCATTTGAGAAGTGTAGCTCTCCTACCAAGTTCAGAAGTTCATCATCTCAACGATAGAGATAAAAATCAAGTATTGGAAATGTTTTTGCAATTTTTTGTATTGAGCTCAGGCTTTCTAAGGCAATTTAGAATAGAGTAAAAGTTGGAAATTGCGAATTTGACTGTATCTTCAAGTGAACTGGGTTCAGTATGGATTTATGCTTGCCAGATCGTTCCCGTTCGCGGGTGATCGCTAGTAGTACCCTAACGGTAGAGTGTGGCTCAGAGAAAGCTAAAGCGGTGGCTCTGATGTTGCAGTACGCAACACATGCTTCTCAGAAAGCGTAATCGCGGGTCTGATGGTACCTCAAGTTTCAAGTCTTCATCGTTCTCAGTATGGGATAATTTAACAGTCAATTTCTAGGCTGTGGAACCTGTTGCTGGCCCTCTGCACATCGTTTTACATGGTCCTGGGATTGACACCCCCGATCACCGAATATCAGTCGCCTGATGGTGATTATATAGATACAACAAGATCATGGATATGATATATTAATGTTTTTATGCTTTTGCGAGTACCTCTGCTTTCTTGGTATACGATATGCCACTGTCGTGTTATTTATTGTTAGGATTTGAAATTGAGACAGTAGTCGTGATAGTTCTTGTGGCCTGTCATATGGTGCGAATAAATTTGATTACATACTGTAGTGGCCAAAAAACTCAAAGGTCAACAGTTACGTGAGTGGTGGTTTACAATGAACGCCGATTGGTAGTTACGCGAATCAAAGGACCGACTTTCACTAAACTTCTGCATGAATAACGAAAGGTGTTTTGCAAACGTTCCTTCGAAAAAAACTAGCACGATTCACACAATCATATTTCTCGCAGGACATGAGTCTTTACTCAAATTATAAGCATCCATTCGATAACATGTCCTCGGTTTGAACGCAGTGCTTATTATCTGGAATGACGGTTTCACTGCAGTATAGTGCTCTCAACGCAGTCTCACGTAGTAAGCAGCCAATCTGCCGTGCCCTTAACGCAGTTCCATTTAGTAAGCACCCAACGTGCGGTGCTGTGTCTACGTAATATGCACCCAATGTGCCATGCTCTCAACGCACTTCTCCGTGATAAGCACCCAGTGTGCCGTGCTCTCGCACTTCTACGTGATGCAAGCGATATGCGGTGAACGCAACGCATTTTCACGTAGTAAGAACCCATTGTGCCGTGCTCTCAACAAAGTTTCACAAGTAAGGAGCCAATGTGCCGTGCTCTCAACGCATTTCTCCGTGATAGGCACCCAGTGTGCGTGCTCTCAAGCATTTTCACTAGTAAGAGCCAATGTGCCGTGCTCTCAAAGCACTTTTACGTGATGGAAGCCAGTGTGCCGTGCTACTCAACGCATTTTCATCGTAGTAAGCGGCCAATATGCCGTGCTCTCAACGCAGTTTCACGTAGTGAAGTAGCCAGTGTCCCGTGCTCTCAAGCGGCACTTCTACGTGAGTAAGCACCCTATGTGCCGTGCTCTCAACGCAAGTTTCACGTAGTAAGGAGCCAGTGTCCCGTGCTCTCAACGCATTTCTCCGTGATAAGCACCCAGTGTGCCGTGCTCTCAAAGCACTTTTACGTGATGCAAGCGGTATGCGGTGAACGCAACGCATTTTCACGTAGTAAGCGGCCAATATGCCGTGCTCTCAACGCAAGTTTCACGTAGTAAGTAGCCAGTGTCCCGTGCTCTCAAAGCGGTTTCACTGAGTAAGCAGCCAATGATGCCGTGCTCTCAACGCAGTTCTACGTAGTAAGAAGCCAGTGTCCGTGCTCTCAACGCACTTTCTACGTGATAAGCACCCTAGTGTGCCGTGCTCTCAACGCAGTCTCACTAGCAAGGAGCCAATGTGCCGTGCTCTCAACGCATTTCTCCGTGATAAGCACCCAGTGTGCCGTGCTCTCAAAGCATTTCTACGTGATGCAAGCGATATGCGGTGAACCCAAAGCATTTTCACGTAGTAGCGGCCAATGTGCCGTGCTCTCAACACAGTCTCACGTAGTAAGTAGCCAGTGTCCCGTGCTCTCAACGCATTTCTCCGTGATAAGCACCCAGTGTGCCGTGCTCTCAAAGCACTTTTACGTGATGCAAGCGGTATGCGGTGAACGCAACGCATTTTCATGTAGTAAGCGGCCAATATGCCGTGCTCTCAACGCAGTTTCACGTAGTAAGTAGCCAGTGTCCCGTGCTCTCAACGCATTTCTCCGTGATAGGCACCCAATGTGCCGTGCTCTCAACACAGTCTCACGTAGTAAGTAGCCAGTGTCCCGTGCTCTCAACGCGGTTTCACTAGTAAGCAGCCAATATGCAGTGCTCTCAGCGCACTTCTACGTGATAGGCACCCTATGTGCCGTGCTCTCAACACAGTCTCACGCAGTAAGTAGCCAGTGTCCCGTGCTCTCAACGCGGTTTCACTAGTAAGCAGCCAGTGTGCCGTGCTCTCAGCGCAGTCTCACGTAGTAAGGAGCCAATGTGCCGTGTTCTCAACGCATTTCTCCGTGATAAGCACCCAGTGTGCCGTGCTCTCAAAGCATTTCTACGTGATGCAAGCGGTATGCGGTGAACGCAACGCATTTTCATGTAGTAAGCGGCCAATATGCCGTGCTCTCAACGCAGTTTCACGTAGTAAGTAGCCAGTGTCCCGTGCTCTCAACGCATTTCTCCGTGATAGGCACCCAATGTGCCGTGCTCTCAACACAGTCTCACGTAGTAAGTAGCCAGTGTCCCGTGCTCTCAACGCGGTTTCACTAGTAAGCAGCCAATATGCAGTGCTCTCAGCGCACTTCTACGTGATAGGCACCCTATGTGCCGTGCTGTCAACACAGTATCACGTAGTAAGCAGCCAGTGTGCCGTGCTCTCAGCGCAGTCTCACGTAGTAAGGAGCCAATGTGCCGTGTTCTCAACGCATTTCTCCGTGATAAGCACCCAGTGTGCCGTGCTCTCAAAGCATTTCTACGTGATGCAAGCGGTATGCGGTGAACGCAACGCATTTTCACGTAGTAAGCGGCCAATATGCCGTGCTCTCAACGCGGTTTCCCTAGTAAGCAGCCAATATGCCGTGCTCTCAGCGCATTTCTCCGTGATAGGCACCCAGTGTGCCGTGCTCTCAACAGCAGTCTCACGTAGTAAGGAGCCAGTGTCCCGTGCTCTCAGCGCACTTCTACGTGATAAGCACCCTATGTGCCGTGCTCTTAGCGCATTTCTCCGTGATAGGCACCCAGTGTGCCGTGCTCTCAACGCAGTCTCACGTAGTAAGGAGCCAGTGTCCCGTGCTCTCAGCGCACTTCTACGTGATAAGCACCCTATGTGCCGTGCTCTTAGCGCATTTCTCCGTGATAGGCACCCTATGTGCCGTGCTCTCAACACAGTCTCACGTAGTAAGTAGCCAGTGTCCCGTGCTCTCAACGCGGTTTCACGTAGTAAGCAGCCCAGTGTGCCGTGCTCTCAAGCGCAGTCTCACGTAGTAAGGAGCCAATGTGCCGTGTTCTCAACGCATTTCTCCGTGATAAGCACCCAGTGTGCCGTGCTCTCAAAGCACTTCTACGCGATGCAAGCTGTATGCGGTGAACGCAACGCATTTTCACGTAGTAAGCGGCCAATATGCCGTGCTCTCAACGTAGTTTCACGTAGTAAGTAGCCAGTGTCCCGTGCTCCAGCATTTCCGGTAGCACCAATGTGCGTGCTGTCAACGCAGTTTCACTAGTAAGCACCCAATGTGCCGTGCTCTCAACGCAGTCTCACGTAGTAAATAGCCAGTGTCCCGTGCTCTCAGCGCACTTCTACGTGATGCAAGCGATATGCGGTGCGTCAACGCAGTTTCACGTAGCAAGGAGCCAATGTGCCGTGCTCTCAACGCATTTCTCCGTGATAAGCACCCAGTGTGCCGTGCTCTCAAAGCATTTCTACGTGATGCAAGCGATATGCGGTGAACCCAAAGCATTTTCACGTAGTAGCGGCCAATGTGCCGTGCTCTCAACACAGTCTCACGTAGTAAGTAGCCAGTGTCCCGTGCTCTCAACGCATTTCTCCGTGATAAGCACCCAGTGTGCCGTGCTCTCAAAGCACTTTTACGTGATGCAAGCGGTATGCGGTGAACGCAACGCATTTTCATGTAGTAAGCGGCCAATATGCCGTGCTCTCAACGCAGTTTCACGTAGTAAGTAGCCAGTGTCCCGTGCTCTCAACGCATTTCTCCGTGATAGGCACCCAATGTGCCGTGCTCTCAACACAGTCTCACGTAGTAAGTAGCCAGTGTCCCGTGCTCTCAACGCGGTTTCACTAGTAAGCAGCCAATATGCAGTGCTCTCAGCGCACTTCTACGTGATAGGCACCCTATGTGCCGTGCTCTCAACACAGTCTCACGCAGTAAGTAGCCAGTGTCCCGTGCTCTCAACGCGGTTTCACTAGTAAGCAGCCAGTGTGCCGTGCTCTCAGCGCAGTCTCACGTAGTAAGGAGCCAATGTGCCGTGTTCTCAACGCATTTCTCCGTGATAAGCACCCAGTGTGCCGTGCTCTCAAAGCATTTCTACGTGATGCAAGCGGTATGCGGTGAACGCAACGCATTTTCATGTAGTAAGCGGCCAATATGCCGTGCTCTCAACGCAGTTTCACGTAGTAAGTAGCCAGTGTCCCGTGCTCTCAACGCATTTCTCCGTGATAGGCACCCAATGTGCCGTGCTCTCAACACAGTCTCACGTAGTAAGTAGCCAGTGTCCCGTGCTCTCAACGCGGTTTCACTAGTAAGCAGCCAATATGCAGTGCTCTCAGCGCACTTCTACGTGATAGGCACCCTATGTGCCGTGCTGTCAACACAGTATCACGTAGTAAGCAGCCAGTGTGCCGTGCTCTCAGCGCAGTCTCACGTAGTAAGGAGCCAATGTGCCGTGTTCTCAACGCATTTCTCCGTGATAAGCACCCAGTGTGCCGTGCTCTCAAAGCATTTCTACGTGATGCAAGCGGTATGCGGTGAACGCAACGCATTTTCACGTAGTAAGCGGCCAATATGCCGTGCTCTCAACGCGGTTTCCCTAGTAAGCAGCCAATATGCCGTGCTCTCAGCGCATTTCTCCGTGATAGGCACCCAGTGTGCCGTGCTCTCAACGCAGTCTCACGTAGTAAGGAGCCAGTGTCCCGTGCTCTCAGCGCACTTCTACGTGATAAGCACCCTATGTGCCGTGCTCTTAGCGCATTTCTCCGTGATAGGCACCCAGTGTGCCGTGCTCTCAACGCAGTCTCACGTAGTAAGGAGCCAGTGTCCCGTGCTCTCAGCGCACTTCTACGTGATAAGCACCCTATGTGCCGTGCTCTTAGCGCATTTCTCCGTGATAGGCACCCTATGTGCCGTGCTCTCAACACAGTCTCACGTAGTAAGTAGCCAGTGTCCCGTGCTCTCAACGCGGTTTCACTAGTAAGCAGCCAGTGTGCCGTGCTCTCAGCGCAGTCTCACGTAGTAAGGAGCCAATGTGCCGTGTTCTCAACGCATTTCTCCGTGATAAGCACCCAGTGTGCCGTGCTCTCAAAGCATTTCTACGTGATGCAAGCGGTATGCGGTGAACGCAACGCATTTTCATGTAGTAAGCGGCCAATATGCCGTGCTCTCAACGCAGTTTCACGTAGTAAGTAGCCAGTGTCCCGTGCTCTCAACGCATTTCTCCGTGATAGGCACCCAATGTGCCGTGCTGTCAACGCAGTTTCACTAGTAAGCACCCAATGTGCCGTGCTCTCAACGCAGTCTCACGTAGTAAGGAGCCAGTGTCCCCTGCTCTCTTCGCACTTCTACGTGATGCAAGCGATATGCGGTGAACGCAACACATCTTCACGTAGTAAGCACCCAATGTGCCGTGCTCTCAACGCATTTCTCCGTGATAAGCACCCAGTGTGCCGTGCTCTCAAAGCACTTCTACGTGATGCAAGCGGTATGCGGTGAACGCAACGCATTTTCACGTAGTAAGCGGCCAATATGCCGTGCTCTCAACGCAGTTTCACGTAGTAAATAGCCAGTGTCCCGTGCTCTCAAAGCGGATTCGCTAGTAAGCAGCCAATGTGCCGTCGTGTCAACACAGTATCACGTAGTAAGCAGCCAGTGTCCCGTGCTCTCAACGCGGTTTCACTAGTAAGCAGCCAATATGCAGTGCTCTCAGCGCACTTCTACGTGATAGGCACCCAATGTGCCGTGCTCTCAACACAGTCTCACGTAGTAAGTAGCCAGTGTCCCGTGCTCTCAACGCGGTTTCCCTAGTAAGCAGCCAATATGCCGTGCTCTCAGCGCATTTCTCCGTGATAGGCACCCAGTGTGCCGTGCTCTCAACGCAGTCTCACGTAGTAAGGAGCCAGTGTCCCGTGCTCTCAGCGCACTTCTACGTGATAAGCACCCTATGTGCCGTGCTCTTAGCGCATTTCTCCGTGATAGGCACCCAGTGTGCCGTGCTGTCAACGCATTTTCACTAGTAAGGAGCCAATGTGCCGTGCTCTCAACGCATTTCTCCGTGATAGGCACCCAGTGTGCCGTGCTGTCAACGCATTTCACTAGTAAGGAGCCAATGTGCCGTGCTCTCAACGCATTTCTCCGTGATAGGCACCCAGTGTGCCGTGCTCTCAACGCAGTTTCACGTAGTAAATAGCCAGTGTCCCGTGCTCTCAAAGCGGATTCGCTAGTAAGCAGCCAATGTGCCGTGCTCTCAACACAGTCTCACGTAGTAAGTAGCCAGTGTCCCGTGCTCTCAACGCAGTCTCACGTAGTAAGGAGCCCATGTGCCGTGCTCTCAACGCATTTCTCCGTGATAGGCACCCAGTGTGCCGTGCTCTCAACACAGTCTCACGTCGTAAGTAGCCAGTGTCCCGTGCTCTCAACGCGGTTTCCCTAGTAAGCAGCCAATATGCCGTGCTCTCAGCGCATTTCTCCGTGATAGGCACCCAGTGTGCCGTGCTCTCAACGCAGTCTCACGTAGTAAGGAGCCAGTGTCCCGTGCTCTCAGCGCACTTCTACGTGATAAGCACCCTACGTGCCGTGCTCTTAGCGCATTTCTCCGTGATAGGCACCCAGTGTGCCGTGCTGTCAACGCATTTTCACTAGTAAGGAGCCAATGTGCCGTGCTCTCAACGCATTTCTCCGTGATAGGCACCCAGTGTGCCGTGCTGTCAACGCATTTCACTAGTAAGGAGCCAATGTGCCGTGCTCTCAACGCATTTCTCCGTGATAGGCACCCAGTGTGCCGTGCTCTCAACACAGTCTCACGTAGTAAGTAGCCAGTGTCCCGTGCTCTCAACGCAGTCTCACGTGTAAGGAGCCATGTGCCGTGCTCTTAACGCATTTCTCCGTGATAGGCACCCAGTGTGCCGTGCTCTCAACACAGTCTCACGTATAAGTAGCCAGTGTCCCGTGCTCTCAACGCAGTCTCACGTAGTAAGGAGCCAGTGTCCCGTGCTCTCAGCGCACTTCTACGTGATAAGCACCCTATGGGCCGTGCTGTCAACGCAGTTTCACTAGTAAGGAGCCAGTGTGCCGTGGTCTCAATGCATTTCTCCGTGATAAGGACCCAGTGTGCCGTGCTCTCAAAGCACTTCTACGCGATGCAAGCGGTATGCGGTGAACGCAACGCGTTTTCACGTAGTAAGCGGCCAATATGCCGTGCTCTCAACGCAGTTTCACGTAGTAAATAGCCAGTGTCCGTGCTCTCAGCGCACTTCTACGTGATAGGCACCTATGTGCCGTGCTGTCAACGCAGTTCACTAGTAAGCACCCAATGTGCCGTGCTCTCAACGCAGTCTCACGTAGTAAGGAGCCAGTGTCCCCTGCTCTCTTCGCACTTCTACGTGATGCAAGCGATATGCGGTGAACGCAACACATCTTCACGTAGTAAGCACCCAGTGTGCCGTGCTCTCAAAGCACTTCTACGTGATGCAAGCGATGTGCGGTGAACGCAACGCATTTTCACGTAGTAAGCAGCCAATATGCCGTGCTCTCAGCGCACTTCTACGTGATAGGCACCCTATGTGCCGTGCTGTCAACGCAGTTTCACTAGTAAGGAGCCAATGTCCAGTGCTCTCAACGCATTTCTCCGTGATAAGCACCCAGTGTGCCGTGCTCTCAACGCATTTCTCCGTGGTAAGCACCCAGTGTGCCGTGCTCTCAAAGCACTTCTACGTGATGCAATCGGTATGCGGTGAACGCAACGCATTTTCACGTAGTAAGCGGCCAATATGCCGTGCTCTCAACGCAGTTTCACGTAGTAAATAGCCAGTGTCCCGTGCTCTCAAAGCGGATTCGCTAGTAAGCAGCCAATGTGCCGTCGTGTCAACACAGTATCACGTAGTAAGCAGCCAGTGTCCCGTGCTCTCAAAGCACTTCTGCGTGATGCGAGCGATATGCTGTGAACGCAAAACATTTCACGTAGTAAGCATCCAATGTGCCGTGCTCTCAACGCAGTCTCAGGTAGTAAGTAGCCAGTGTCCCGTGCTCTCAACGCACTTCTACGTGATGTCCACAGGATGCGGCGAACACAACGCGTTTCACGTAGGAAGCATCCAGTGTGTGGTGATCTTAACGCAGTTCCCCTTTCTAAGCACCCAGTGTGCCGTGTTCTCAACCCAGTTCCAGTAGTAAGCAGCCAGTGTGCCGTGCTCTCCTACGCACTTCTACGTGATAAGCACCCATACGCAGTGAACAAACGCAATGCAACGCATCACAGTCGTCTGGAAAAGGCGCGCATGCAGCGCAGCGGTTAGAGGTGCTCTACGTCGTACATGAGCAAGCTCAATGGTTCGATCTCGTGCTGATGACTCACCAAGCCATGGTCGGTAAATTAGTATCAGAGCTATCTGGGTTGGAAAGTAGCATTGACTCGATACAGCGATAGGTCACTGCGAGTCTTTGTAAAGGCCAGATATGCATTTAACCACCTCTAAGACGATATGAATGGAGTTGAATGCAAGGCCATACTTCCAGGGATTTATCAGCGTCGAGCTCGTTCACATTTTATCGTTTATGCGAAGTAATGAAAGAAATAAAGGAATAAGCAAATTAGAAGTGGTATAGTCTTAAATTTTTCGGCGATTCGACTCCATTCGTATCATCTTAAAGGTGATTTGAATGCATATGTGGCCTTTAGAGTGACTGGCAGTGGCATCCCGCTGAATCGAATTCGTGCTGTTTATTTTCCCTGACAGGTCTGTGACCTTTATGGTACGAACTCACCAATCCCGGATGGATAGGCCTTGTGAGGGATGAGCGCGAGATCGGACCATTGAGCTTGTGTGCGGTGCTGAACGCCTTTAATGACTACGCCACATGCGCTCTTGTTATGAACGATAGTTTCAAAAGTAGGCACGCCTAAGCCAACACATGTAGAGGTTGTGCGCAGGAAAGGGGAAAAGAAATTAGTCTAGTAAAAATGATTACGCCTGACGTCGATCGATCCCTCAGGGATACGTCATGCATCCGAAGATTTTTAATTCCTTCTAAGATGATTGGACGTATATGTATCCTGTATCGCGGTGGCTTACCGACGTATAAATCTTTGTTTCTACTGTTGAAGGCAAATATGTTACCAATTCGCCGACCACGTAGGTGGAAAGGCTTGGTGAGCCATGCGCGCGGGATAGAATCATATGTGTGCAACGCGGAGCACTTCTGATAATTGCGTCACACGCGCTTTTAGAGGAATTATTGAACGAATATTCTCTGAGCTGTAGTGTCCATACGGTCGTAAATGTGTTTAGAGTATCGATTGTCTCAATTACTAGGATGCCCTATACGCTCATACATATGTACAATAAACAGAAAAAAGTGAACTTTTTGTTCGACATTTACTATTTCTCTTGACAGATAGAGTGCAAGGTAAAAATACGTGGTTACTAGTGTTAGACCGTAGAATAGATTAAGATAGAAGATGGTATTGTGAGTGAGGAGGATTTGTGACCGTTCGACGATGATAAATGGAGCGATCTTCCATGAACTACATTACTTTCGTTTCGAGCGTTTCTTAGGACGACACTCAAATTGCAGCATATCTCGTAATTATTGTTTGAGCCGAGACGTCATGTAGTCTGATGAATGGGCTGAATTATAGAGCCCGATGCACGTGTTTCGACCTTGACGGTCGCATCGGTCGAGCAGTACCTTTCGTCTTTAGCCAATTCTCTCGGGCGCTCAGTCCCCTGTACTAAGGGAGGTCGACGACGAACATTTTACACTGTCTATCAAGCAAAATTGTCGCTGATTAGACAGTGTTGTTCAGAGACAGAAGTCAGCCCATTTAACAGACCACATGACAAATAATAACTCAAATAATAACTTTATTGCTGTTTGCAAATGTAATGCACTTTATTAAATGCAAGATTGTCATTAATTGACGAGTACATATCGCTGGAATAAGGTTAAACAAGAGAGATGACTATTGTCGACGACCAGCTTGCTACGGGACCAGAACTGGACTGATTACAATGCGCAAATGACTACATAATGAACAACCTTGTTTCAAAAGCTCGCCCTTGATTGCTACACTTTTTTAAAGCGATGACTGAATTTTCGACAATTCCCTTTCCTCATCCACGAATTTCCCTCTTTGAAGGCTCCGCTCTTTTAATCACGAGGGCACGTGAAGCGTCAGCAGGTGATAGTTAATAGGTAGTAAAGGTAGTTAATAGGCAATTACTTTAGATAAACTATTAAACTAGAGTGTTACGGCGAAGGGAAGGTTGTAGCAACGACGAAAATGAAGATTTTTTGAAGGAAAAAGTTTGTGGACGAAAGATGACATCATACAATTACATCAAAAAAGTCAGGGAGGAGTGGGCGAGGAAGCGTCGTTTGGACAAGAGTGCTGTTTTTGGAAGCGTGAAGTACCTCAGTCATTTTACAGATAGTAGCCTGCGAGAAGTTTGGAAACATTAAGCCAGTACATTTAGAATGATAGAAGAAAACGTACAAATCTGATACGTAGAACTTGAAGGTTAAAATAGAGGAGAAATTTGAAATAAATAAGCAAGATTGCGCCATATGGGACGACGGCTGAAATCGCTCCACACAGCACGATTCGAAGCGCGATTTTCGTCATCTATTGTCGAATAATCCCGCAGTGAAATTCGGCTGAGGGTTAACTACTGCAAGCAAGAAACGTGATCTTCTTTCTGTTGTTACATCGCATTAGAAAGACCTTCCTAGAAGACAAGCTGACCATTAGAACTGTAATTTTCCATGCTATCGGGTAAGTGCTAAAAGTCTAGTGAAAACTCTCCACATACCTTAGCTCAACAAAAAGTACGCGCGAGATGTGAAACGTCGGTTCTTCTTGGCTGCTACAGTGTACAAAGAGGATTTTTTTTCACAAATAGATAATAGTGTAAAAATCACCAAAATTTATATTATCGAATGACTGCTAAAAGTCTAGCGAGGACTCTTTTGAGCGAAAAGGCCTCTAAATAACATGATGGAAAAACGTGCCGTCGTCCCGAAAGGGTTATTACTGTGTATAAGAAATAAATTGATATATTTACAGAATTACCGCCTTCGCACCGTTATACGCGGTTAAGTCGCCCGTGGACATCGGACAGCTCTAAGACTTCGGTTGACAATGTTGTTGCACAATATCTGTGTGGCATGGATCCAAACTACGTTTCTTTGATATGTTTTCTTTATTTGAATCGCCTATATACCGCTCATTGCGTGACATATACATGAAGAAATGCGTATAAAAATATGAAGAATGCATATGAAGAAATTCATATTCCTCTGCATAAGATGGACTAAAAACAGATTTTTAGCTTTCGGTTCAAATTCTATCGGGAAGCAAAATGTTCTCACTGTTGAAAGAATATTTTGTTATTACACTTTTTATCGATAAATTTCCGAATCATTTGGAAAATAAATACGAACGAAGTATGATAAACTGAGAATGATCAATGACACATTTTATGCTTTTGTTGGTGATAATTACGACTCATCAGTAGATGATGAAAAAAAATTACTTTCATGCAACGTTTCCCAAGGTCGACTGTCTATTAACCTCAGCGTGCTTCTTACGCCAGACATGAGGTGGTATAAGACTGTTTATTCAAATAGCTGACGTTCCGGCAATCTTCAAATCCTGGAAAGATCAAGCTGTGCCTTTCGGGATTTTCTTGATTACAAAGGAATTTTAGAATTCTTTCAAAATTCTGTGATACGCCCCGATTTCCTCTACACGCTCATATGCTTTTGCTGAATATATATCTTCGTATACAAAGTCTAATATTCTTTTCCCTCTTTAAGCGCTCTATAAAGACCTCTAGAAAGCAAACTCAATTTCAGAACCACCTCTTTTGAGCTATCGAATAAAAGTCTGATGAAAAGCCACACACAGACCTCAAATGACTACTGAGAATCTAAGGAAAAAGTGAAGAAGGCCTCGTCCTGAAAGGGTTGAGGAGTGTCGTAACTAGCTACTACTTATGCATTTGCAGCCATTTCACACTTTGTCCCTTACGCAGATGCATTACTGGCCAATAAAAAACAAACCACGAAAATTTCGAAAAACCTTTCAAACAACGAAAGTCGCGGAAGAATCAATTAGAAAAGGTAATCTGTGATTGATTATTGATGGTGTTTGAATTTTAGTCTGAAGTTGTAAGGGTTCGTCGCTAAGTGACTGCTGCAAATGTTGAATGATTTTTGGTGGGAGCTTACTGTGTAAGTCTACAAAATCAAAGACAAAGACATATCGTTCAGCCATCTTGGGAATTTTTCGAAACTCAGAGCTTTATACCGAATCCACCCGTTCTTGAGACAAACGCAAGGACACCCTACGTACGTGTTCGACATTTTAAAGCCTGAGAAATGTTCTAAAGCGACGTTTTTGATAGGCTGAAGATTTCTTATAACTACCTTTCAGACTGACTGCGCTCAGATTTTAGTGTTCGTTAGTATTCGAATGATACACTCTTCTCTGAAAAATGTTCTTTTGGAGAATGAACATTCAGATACTCGATGACTCTATTCACATAGAACAAGTAAAACCTTTTTCGTTATTTTAAAGTTGATTTTATTCTTCAATTTTTTTCTCCAGATTGTTCACAAAATTCAAATGTATACGCCTCAGCTTTGCGGTAACAAGCTCGTTGATTGAACTGGTTAAGTTAGCAGTTTTATGATAAAGTTTAGAGGCACGTTAACGTCACAAAACTAGAATTTCACTGAAGCGACTTCCCTACAGGTTTCATATTAAGAAATCATGTGCATTCTAACAATTCGCGTTTTCATCAGAAAAATAATATCCTTGGGAGATGAATATATTCTCCACTGCTCTTGATTAGTCTTGTCGCCTTGCTAGTAAGATATGAGTGTCTTTCTTTACTCATTGTTGTGACTATTCCCGAATCTTCACTATTTCTTATTATTGTGTGTTTCCTGCATTAGCTCTTACCTGTGGTTGTTGTTATTCTAATCTGATAAGGATATAACATGTTTTGAGCTGTTAGGTCTAGTGGTATACAGGCTCCTTTTTCGTCCTATTAAGACTCATCAGTACCACCCTACCTTGGTTCAGCGGATCCCCTGAGGTTGAATAATCTTCTATAAAGGAATCCACGCCAGTAAAAGACCACCTCAACTCAGATGATGTGGTTGACATTGTAATGACCGGCAGTCGAGCACTAAGCACTTCATTGTAACACAGCTACGTGCTCGACTGCCGGTCTACACAATGTCAGGTAGCTACATCATCTGACTTAGGGGTGATTTTTACTTGACGTCTCTTCCTTTATAGAGGATCATTCAACCTCAGGGGATCGGCTGAACCGAGAGAGGGTGCTAGCGATGAGCCCTGATAATACGAAACAAGCGCCTGTATGGCACTAAACCTAACGGCATGGCTCAAAACATGTTATATCTTTGTGAGATTACTGGCTTTGGAGACGACAATATCGCTTTCAGGTAAACATGGTAGAAGCTCCTCTCTTGTATTTTTATCGTAGCATCTGTTTTGCAGCTTTTAATGTTTCTTACAACCGGTTGTTCTCCAGTAAGACTTTGTGCCTACACTTGTTGTCTACGATACGGCTTCTGTCTTCGGTTAGAGAGACGCCTTCTCATTGGTCCGTATAGAAGTGAGTCAAGGGTTCAAACGACACTGAATACCTTCGGGCAACGGCTCTCTTTACAATGACTCACGGTGGTGGTCTACCGGTGTATTAAGTCAGTGACACTATCTTCTTAGACAAATCTAGTATTAAATCACCGACCCCGGAGGCATGGAAGGCTTGGTTATCCTTGAACTCGAAAGCAAACCAGCGACCACGTCTTCGCCGTAAGGCGCCTTTAGTCACTGCACTACGCGCGGCCTGTCATACGAGAGATCAGAATTATCAACCTGAACTCACG